>BPTQ01000009.1:82353761-82503733 GCA_019973895.1 Chrysanthemum seticuspe | reverse complement strand
TCTTCATATATCCGCGCCTTTTCATCCAAATAAGTGCCATTCCAGCATTTTGCCTTCAAGATACCTAAAAAGTGAAAAGGAACGATATTAAGTAATAACGGATACAAAAGTAATCAAATAAGGGCTTAAACGACCCCTCAAAAAGGTACATTTTAAAACCTTATCAAATATCCCTACACTTGGTATTTGCTTGTCCTCAAGCAAATGTGCTTTTAGCCAATTAATTTATAAGTTAGGGGTCATGAAGCATTGGTTTAGAACAATCCACAACACATATAAGCCCCTCAAAAGTCATAACAAGCACGAAAATTACATACTAGCACCTCACATGGGGTGTTTGGATACTCAAATCTCTCGGGTGTATATGAAATATAACAAGTTGGAAATGGAAGATAAACACTCATTAACCGGTCCTAGTACGTAGATTACCATAGGCTTGAGAATAGATCAAACCTCCATCGCTTTGGCGTAAGCACCTAGGAAAGATTATCAAAGAGATCTTTTAAAGGGTTGTAATGTTAGGCTTACGGTAGGGAAACAAAGGGTTTGGTGGGATTGGCTATTTAGTGGTGGCAAGTCAAAAATCTTTATGTTACAAGCATATGAAGAATGGCGTTGCTAAGCCAAGACTCGACACTCTAAACTCTAGATAACTGAAACAAACAAACATAAATTTAAAGATAGATGCAGGATGGTAGCCCGTTTTTTTTTTTTTTTTTTTTTTTTAAACACTCTATTTTTTTCTTTTCTCTTTTTCTCTTTTTTTTTTTTTTTTTTTTTTTTCATTCACTTTTACTCTACCATCCTCTACGGTAACATCAAAATGATAGGGATTTATAGGCACATCCCTACACTTGAGTTTTTATTACTCTAACACTAATTTGACCCAAATTGAAAAGATCAAAACACTTGGGGTACGTTATTACGCAAATAAGGGAATTTAACATTCCCTTCCAGTCATTTCATAAATTCTAACTTTTCCCATGAGTCCCAATCATCCCAAAACTGTGTACAAAGGATATGACTCGACTTAGCAACTCATGCAAGCAACTAGATAATTGAACTAAGAGTATAGGTTGATAACAATAATGCACTAAAAGTGAGTGCATACAAGGTGGGCTAAGGCGATTTGGGTGTACATTTGGGGGTGGGGTGTAAACAATGCTCTTCATTGATATTCCGAAAAAACCGAAACATCACGAGAACCGCGAAAAGGATAGGCTCTGAGGGGTTAACTAGGGGTATCGTGTACTAAAGATGAGTACAACGCAAAGGTGTGGGGGAATTACTCAACCGATGTGAAAGAAGTAATTATATTACGGGTATCAAATAAGGGTTATCCTAATGCCTCTTATCATTTAGTTATTCCTAACTACACAAGTGTAGTCTTACTAGCGATCTCGGGATGCATCACAAAACAAGTTCAAGAATCTAATATACTACTGGTTCACACTCTAAGCATTAAAGATGAATGCTTTAATTCCTACTAATCTAAGGGTGATCCTCACATTTTTGGTGGAATTTAGGTGGTAAAGGGTTTTTGTACTAGTCATGCAACTTCCTATCCGTGAGACGCTTTTGTTAAGACTAATGGCTTACTCCTATATGTCATGAAAAATTTTAAATTTGGTGCCAAAATTACCCTAACTGACATTTTCTCATGGTTTATTACACAAATACAATTGGACAAAGCAAATAATCCAGGATAAGCATAGTTTCAAAGTTCCCGTTTTATTTTCCCTCCCTACACTTAAACTTAACATTGTCCCCAATGTTCCCCGAAAGTATCAAAGTTACGATAATGGAAGGTAATTAAAAATGAAAGAAACTAATAATCCCCTGATTAGCTCGGTAGGATCCGTGTGTGAAGTAGTGGTTAAATCCTTTCCAAGAAAAATGTATGCGTGAAAAGTTCCTTCCAATCTTTTGTTTCTTTTTCTTGATAAATAAAACCTGCACACTTGAAGAAAACAAACGAAACCTTCGCGTAAAATCAGCGGTAATAATATATATAAGACTCTACTAAACTAGGATATAATGCTTGTGGAATGGATGTTTACAGAATTTCTGGAAAATTAAGTCCTGGAAATTTCCAAAAATTTATAAGTAGCTCAAAAAACGAGAAAAAAGTAATCTGTTGTTTTTACTCCTTCCTGACGCCGTCAGGTTGCGATCCTGACGCCGTCAGGTTATCCTGACAAAAACTGGTCTGCGATTTTTTGAAAAATTTACATCTTTAGAATCTGGAAAAATTTCTGCAAAACATCCATTATGACTCGATACAAGCATTTGACTCGAACAAACACACATATATATCTTTTAATTAATTGTAATTCTCATGTTTACGTTTCTTTTGAAAACGTGTGTAATCCTCCCTACACTTATCCTTTATGTAAAATACCTTTATATGCAATTAAGACGAGGTTAAAAACAAAATAAAGCATTTTTACAAATTTAAACATGAGAATAAGCAATCAATAAAAGATATATGACACTAACAAGCAAAAAATTAAGCATGGGTTGCCTCCCACAAAGCGCTTTTCTTTATTTATGAGTCTTGTAGCTAGACTCGTAGTCGTGCTCCTACGTTGTCCTAATCTTAGAGGCCCATTTGATCTCCTTAACCCTTCTCTCATCACGAATATATTCAGGGCCTAGTTCAAGACAAGCAGTGTAGTAAACCTTGTTGTTCCAGTCTACGTCAAATGCTGGAATGTTATCCACATCTAAATTATCCATACCCTCAAACCTCTTGTTTTTGTGGGGCATTATATATTTAACACTCTCGGCTCTATTTGAGAACTCGACTATTCCTTCCTCTCGATCATAAAGCATCTTAGACTCCTCTATAAATGGTTTCCCAAGTATCACATCTCCTAAAAACCCATCAATGATGCCCTTAACATTTTCCAAGATCATGAAATCACACCTATATGTGAAGTTACCTACGAAGACATGCAATCCTTTAACCCTCCCCACATAGTTACTTGCTTTCCTAGGGCGAAAGGGGTCCCTCATAGGTTCTAGCTTTTTGCTCATGATCCAATTGTAATAGAGTCTAGACATTATATTCATGGGTGACTTATAGTCAATGTAAGTGTGATCCCTATATAAGTATCCAATCATACACGGTATCTTGATGTTTTTAGGGTTTCCCTTTCTTATGCGAGGCTCGAAAGGTGGTCTTGGGAAGTTAACCACGTTATAGTGATAGGCGGTTTCCTTCCCTTTAGGGTATGAATCGAAATACTCCCTAAGTTCTTCCTCCTCCTTACTACCCTCCATAACTTCTAACACCTTATAATCTCCATCTTCTAGGTCATCATCCGAATCACTTGAGGTCGAATCACTATCTAAAGGGTGAGTAGATTCCTTAAGGGCTTTCCTCAAGCGTATTTTCAATCATCCTATTTAGTTTCCTAAGTTCTCCAATTTCACTAATAATTCGAGCTCGAAGTTGGTTGGCAGAGGCTGGGTCAAGCGGTGGGTACTTGTTTGGTGGTGAAGTGTTGTTTGGCGAATTATCACTTTCCATGATGAAAAGTGATGGGATTATGAACAAAGGTCATGAAGAAGGGGGATAGACTATGAGAAAGCTAAAAATGAGAAAACTTTACTTGATAGGAATCAAGCAAAGAAACCTAAACGAGGTAGACTACTAACTAGCTATTCTATTCCCCGGCAGCGGCGCCAAAAACTTGATACGCTTACGCAGCGCGTTCGGGGTCAAAGGAACTTCCTTTTCTTCGAGCAAGTTTTATAACACCCTAGGCAGTGAACCTAATCGTTGTAGTGTAGTATTAGGGTAAGCCACGGGTATTGATATCGTTCTCTAGGGGAATAGGAATGCTAGTGAGAAGTTACTACGCTAAGGTTGGAGTTGAGGAAGATTATTTTTTATCTTTTTATGTTTTTTTTAGGAATTAGAAAGGTACGAATCTCGGGGTTTGGATTTGGGGGTTGGTATTTCTACCGATTACTCTACTTGTCTAATTATCTAGTCTAAGGTGTATGTAGTCTATGTCTAATTATTGTGTGCTCGTATGATAGTTTAAAGATGTGTTTACTTAGGTTTTATTACTCCTTAATTATCTCCTATTGATGGTTGAATTGTCACGTCCTTATTCTTAATCGCGTTGTGTGTCTAAAGTCGTAGGGTATGCGTTTATCCCTAACTCTTTGAAACTACCAAAGGGTCTCGTCTACAAAATCTCTAGGAATTATAAACTCTAACTCTAAGGTACTCTTTGGATGGTTTAGCCTACCACTACTCTAGGTGTCATAGTCTAAGGTTCACAAAGATTAATCAAGCATTAACTACACAACGAATGACCTATCGCATTACTAGATCATTAACAATTAAGATAAGAGACAACCAATCAATATTCAATAATTAAGTTTCATATTCCCTAAGCAAACAAATAAGTAAATTAGCCGGACATGGAGAACATGCAAGCATACACACAAATAATTGAAGACATAATTGAATTAATGAAGTAAAGCACTTATCTTGTGGTAAGATAGGGTTTGGAACCCTAAAATACTATACAACACAGCCTTGGTTCGGTTTAGGTTTTTACTTCAAAAGACTACACACTGAAAACTGAAAAATTCGGATTCTATATATAAGATTACAATCGTGACGGCGTCACCTTATGATTTGTGACGCCGTCGGGTCGCCGTCATTAGGGTTTCGTCTTGGCCACGTTAGTCTTGCGACGGCGTCACCTTATGCTTGTGACGTCGTCCCCTTCAGTCTCTGACGCCATCTGGATCAAATCTAGGTCGTCTGAGTTGCGACGGCCTACTCTTTTAAAGCCTGACACCGTCACTTGAAACTAAGCAATTTGGCTACTGTCCCGTCGCAGAAGTGCTCTGACGGCGTCGCAATTAACACCTGACGCCGTCCCCTTGTATTTCAGCAGCTTGAGTGTCTCGATTCTTGACTTTAGCCATTTTCTTCTTATATCCGCGCCTTTTCGTCCAAATAAGTGCCATTCCAGCATTTTGCCTTCAAGATACCTAAAAAGTGAAAATGAACGATATTAAGTAATAACGGATAAAAAAATTAATCAAATAAAGGCTTAAACGACCCCTCAAAAAGGTACATTTTAAAACCTTATCACTATTCAAACCCAGCAAACAAACAACTGCTTGACAGCTCATTAAGTACCAGTAAAACATCTTTTAAAACCAGTGAACACAAGATTCAAAGCAACTTAAAACATGTACATAATTTCAAAACAGTTAACATTTTGATCCGGATTCAACTTAGCTTAAAACTGATTAAAACTTATTATGTCACGACATCAAAACCATATCAAGCATCGTATACAACGTGAATCGAATCAAACCCATAAGAATCAAACCAACAAACAACAACACCACGTTTTCACAACATGTACGAATCAAATCGCATACAAACCCCACAAACCACATCAAAGAACAAACAAACCGCATATAAGAACCGCAAAAAAAAACCATACGAATCATCAAAAACAACACAACCTAGGCTCTGATGCCATTTATAGGATCATATATTTTATGTTGTTTAGATGATTCGGGTGGTCTAGGATTGTGATTAAACAAGAGAGCCATTTTAGAGAGATGAAGAGAGTAGAGAGGGTGTTCTAGAGAGAGAAATAAAAACAAATGCAAGGTTAGATTAATGAGAAGCACCACCCTTCCCTTAGTGGGAAGGGTATTTATAGTTACAAACTAAACGCCCTCCTGACGGGCTGTGGATCAGGCATACAGTGGGTAAAGACCCGTCCTTCCTCCACGGTGTTACACTAAACTAATCTATGCTACTAATTAACTAATTAACTACTAAACAACGTAAATAACTACAAGTCTACGAGCTAACATATGCTAGACCATAATTAGGGTGACCGACACTCTCACATGAAATTTCCAATTCCTAACAGGATTTTCTCGGTTCCGGTTTCTTCGGTTATCTTTTTTTTACGGTTTCGGATTAAGCAGATCAGCTTGGTTTGTTGGTTTCTCAGATTTTTTGAACACCCCTAGAAAATAGTGTTCACATTTCTGTTGCACTTGCAGACATTACAGCTTCTTGTAAGGCGGTATTCCATTCTTGATCATCACTAACCAAACCTAAAGCTTGTCACGTCACCTGATTTGTTGGGTAGACTTTATTGTTGATTGTTTGTACATGGCAAAAGGATGCGCAGCCTTTTTGGTGGCATATAACATTCTGAGATATAAAAGATCCCCAAAATTTGTATGAATGTATGTCAAACGTGCGATAGATGGCTTGTTTATATTTGCCCTACGTTTCCGTCTTCTCATTTGCTACCTATACAAATTCTGACGGGAAGTCAAGATAAGTTAAATGGTGGCTGTAACATATTGGATTTCATACACACACTAAACCAAAGATCAAAGAGGCGTATAATATGGTTTTAGAGAGAGAAAGTTAGAGGTTGGGAACTTTAGTGAGAGAAAGAAAAATCTTATTATGAGCTCCAACTCTCTACCATGGGAGGTAGAGAGTATTTATAGTTCTTACATAAATCGCCACCTACGGGTTGTGGATCAGACATACAGTGGGTAAAGACCCGTCCGTCCTCCACGGTGTTACTTAACTAAATACTACTAAACATTAAATAATCTATGACTACGAGCTTTCTAACGATTACATATACTTGAGGTGACCGACTCTTTAATAACTGGATTTACTAAATCCTAAGAATCTCCCCCTAAGGGAGGTCACCTCAAAATCACCTCAAAATTACATTGAATACAAACAGATATTACATTTTAAATTTTTCTTGCATTCTTGATGTAGTTCTTTGCTCTGAAGCTCGTAGTCATTGATTCATCAATGATGCATGTTTGGTTAATCCAAGTGGAGGTCTTTAACTGATCCACATGATAATAATTTTGAGCCAGCTTTTGAGATCATCAGCTAACATAAATCTCTGACTCATCCATTGTGGTGTTGGTATTATGTGATGTTGTGACTTATGGACCGACATGCTCACATTCTGGAACATGATATATTCTCATCAGAGTAGCGGAAGCTTTCGTTGATTCATGATATTGGCAGCAGCGTAGCAGAAGCATGGAGTGAAAATATCAGAGTCATTGATGCACTTATCATGATTTTTTAGAAATGAATGTATTGTGTGAGCATGCGGCTATGGATAGACCGCTTCATTCTGATCAGCTGCAAACGTCGGTCGTACCTGCATACAACAGTTAGCAATAAAGTGCACGAAAGTGTCTTTGATCACTTTCGTTGAATTGAGGTACACGGCCCACGGTTCCCCGTTGATCAGTACAAGTACTGCCTGTGATCAGGTAAAATTCCAAAGAATTTCCTTGACAGGGTTTCGCAGCTGCTCTAGCTGTTCTCAAACCGGAACGTCTCAAAGAAGACAACACGGAGTAAGTGAATTAGCAAATTGAGATTCACTGATTGATAAAAAGAGATTTGAAAAACAATCGTGTATCGCTCAATAGAAATTGTTTTTGCAATACAACGAAGGTTTTAATTAAAATCAATTATCAATCATAAACACCTTTTATTTTGAAATATTTGTACACAATCGATGTGCTAAAGAAAAGAGTTTTTAAGCACAACGACCGGTTTTTCAAAGGTATCCATCAATCCTTAACCTAAACCAGGATTGATTCAAAAGATTGAATCGCCCCATTGTTTCTGTTCAGTTGTCACATGGTTGATCTATTGAATAGATCTTACATGCCACCCACCAGGAGCTTGTTTGATGTTGGCTCCAGAAGGCTTTACATCTTCGTTGTGAATATGTTTGCATATCACTCAGATGTTCTGGCAATACCACAAGGATAATGCGTAGGACTCATAAGATATAATCTTCTCTTTCCACATTGTGTGAAACAGAGAGTCTTCATTGAAAGTGTCCTAATGAGATTTATTGATGATCTCGTGGCTCTAGACACAATTGTGCATATTTGGATCCTATTTCGGAGACTAGGGAGAGGGTCTCCTTCTTCAATATCAACAATCTCTAAGAGAAAATTGATAGATAATGTCGGTTCCCCGTGAGAATGAAAGAAGTCTGTTAATACAAATAAGCCGTAAAAACGTTTATTTATATTTTACGATCTTCTAATGTTTTGTCGATAACAAAAGTAAAATCATATTAACGAAACAAATAAAATACGTAAATGGTTTGAACTAATAGTTTTATAACACACTTACGTTTTCACATAAAACACTATAACAAGATTAAGTGATTCTATATTTTAGATACACATGTACAACAACTAGTGTTTACATATTGTCTTAACAAGTTTAAGTAACTCTATGAGTTAGATACATATGTACAACAACTAGTGTTTACATATTGGGTTAATACATACTTATATTAAGTACACTAAAATGGGTAAAAACAAGTATATACTAAAATGGGTAAAAGTAAGTATATACTAAAAAGATAAAAACTAGCAAATGGTTTTTGACCCATAACTCATGGTTTTGTATATACCACTTACACAAGTTCAATGTATCCTTAAGGTACATTGTATCTAGATTGAAAACCATGGATCAACCCATAACCCATGACCCATGACCCATAACCCAAAATACCCATGGGCAAAGAGGAGCGGACCACGGATCCCTGGCTTTGTGCTAGCCGGATCCCAAGTGGAAGGGATCCGTGGGATCCGGGGATACAGTAGTGAATTTCCTCTATAAATAGAGAGCCATTTCTTCCTTTCTATTCATCCCTTTACACACATACTTCCCCCAAGTATTCTAACCCTCTAACCTCAGATCCAAGAGATCTATGTAGCTTTTCTCTTTTGTTTTTGTGTGATCTTGTAGATTCCTATTAGAGGAAAGATCACCACATCTTGAAGACGTGCAAGCTCAAGTCCATGAGTTGCCATGCTTCGTCATCATCAAGACAACGAAGGTTCTCTTGTTGATAGTTCTTCCTTTCTCCATAGATGTTGGGTTGAAGGCATTAGTGAAGAATGCCGAAAGTGTCAAGATGAAAGCATTAGTGAAAGATGTTGATCATCTGCGTCAAAGCATTAGTGAAGAATGTTTAAGGAGTCAAGACGAAGGTATTAGTGAAGGATGCCAAGCGTTGTGTCAAAGGCAATAGTGAAGGATGCCGAAGAATCAAATCAAGGAGCATTTGGGAAGAATGCTTAGGTTGTATAATCGATGAGGTGCATCGTTATACATATAAGTGTTTATTTATTCACAAGGATGGTGATATCCTTGATGGTGTTGTAACAAGGAGTAGATCTCCTTGAAAATAGGTGTTGTGTAGTGAAGGGTAGTAGTTCCTCCATAATGGAACTAGGTGCTTAGCCTAGTACCTAATAAAGGGTAGGCGACGTTGTGATAGGATTAGTTCTCCTAAGGTGTGAAAGAACTCGGTGGTTAGGCTAGCACCATATAAAGGGTAGGCGACGTTGTGTTAGGTGTGGTTCACCTTGGTGTGAAAGAACTCGGTATTTAGCTTTGTACCGGAAAAAGGTTAAGCGACGTTGTGAAGGCTTCTCCGCCATAAGGAGTTGGTGTAGTGCTTACGAACTCTCGAGTAGGTGACTCGGGGAGTGGAGTAGGGCAAGGAAGGTGTCCTTGTAGCCGAACCACTATAAATAACTTGTGTCGTGGTGATGTGCTTCTTACTCTTTATCTTTCATTATATGTTTATATGTCTATCTATCAACGTCCAACATAAACAACCAAATAGATTGACATAAGTCGATCTAAATATTTAAAAGGAAGTTTTAAATTGGTAAAACTATTCAACCCCCCTTCTAGTTTTCCACAATTGGCATCAGAGCTTCGTTACCAAGTTTCTTAGAGTATGTTGTACTTTAAAAACTTGATACGATCCATGTATGCTTGAAAACTACAAAGAAGGATTTTTTTTTATCATATTTTCTGTTAAAACATTTTGTTGGACATTGATAGATGATTCTAACAATATTCCGTTCTCGAGTAATTTTCATGCTAGAATTCTCCAAAATCTTCACTCAAAGATGAGGTCAACATTCAAGGAAGGATTCTTAAAGTAATCACAACTTAAGTACATCAAGTACAAAGGATTACTTTAAAAGCTCATGAAGTATCTTTGGTTTTATACCAAATCAAGAAGCATAAAGGTATGTTCTACTTTTCATTAGATAGGATACTTGAGTTCTATTATTTTTTTTTTCACAAATACTACCTTGATTATTATAACACTAAGAGAGTTAGAAGTCTCTTTCGTCACTCTTCCACCTTTCTCGTCATAGGGAATAATTTTTTTTTAACGCCGTCATCACATCCTCGATATGAGATTCATCAAAAGCCGTCATTCAAAAACAATCGTCATCTAAAACCTCCGAACTATTTTTTTAAGCTATTCCGTAAGCATACTACAAAAAGATTGTCAAACAATCTTTTTTATGTTCTTAATAGCCGGATCCCTCTAGTTGTACTAGCCGGATCCCAAATACAAAGGATCCGGGGGAACCGTGGAACAGAACTCAGCCATACGCTTTCAAAAAATCAGCACTGATCTTTTTCCCTCTATTCTCATAACACAAAAACGACCAAGTGTTGGAATCACTCCTAAACAGTATTTCAAGTATTTATATTTCATATGTAATAGGTAGCTTTATTATGGCCTTTATGTTTGTTTAAGGTCAAGCTTATGTAGAAGGCCCATAAGCTTAGGCCCAAGCCCAATAAGGAATAGGGAAGGAGAGGGAGTGTTGCCCTAGCTCCTTGCCTATATAAACCATGTAATAACCCTCACTTGAGGGTTGGTTGTTCAAGTTTTCCTTTCATTCACTCTATTACGCATAACCGTCTTATATTATTGTGTGTGTGTGTTTGGTTCTTGTTCAATCGCCTCATCTCCTTTCTTTATAACTTGTGTTTGTAAAACTAGTGACCTAACAGTGGTATCAATCGCCAAATAGTTGGGTGTACTCGTTTGTTTTTGAAGTTTTTGGTTTTGGGTCTTACGCGTAAGGTTAACGCATTCTTTAGCTCTTTTAAAAACTTGTTTTTTGCACTTTTTAATCCAAGATTCTTGTACTTTCAACGTTTTAAGGTGTTAAAATACTTGTTTTTTGGCAAAAAGTTTCAAACTTTATGCGTGGATCATTGTTTTTGAATCAGTTTTTATTCGTGTGTTTATTTCTACGCATAACTGTTTTTAGTTCTTTGGATCATCAAGTTTCACACTTTTGTGTTATTTTGGTGTTATTGAAGCTATTTCATCACACAAAAACTGGTTTAGAAACATCTTTGGGCAAAATCAAAATTACGAGTAATCCTACGCGTATCAAAACCCTAAAATTACGCGTAAGATTTTTCCTTGGTTTGATCTCATTTTCCTGGTTTATTCCGTGTTTTCTTACTTGGATAAGTCTGAAAATACGTCGACTTTGGATAACTTTTGCACTGTGAAGTGTAAAAGATCATTTGGGCAAAAACCCTAAACTTACGCATAAGCATAAGCTTACGCGTAGAAATCCTACGCATAAGATTCACTTTACGCGTAAACTTAGGTCTACGCATAAGGTAATCCTACGCCTAACTTTCTACGCCTAACTTTTGTCTACGCATAACTTTAGTGTTTTTACCTTACTTACGCGTAAGCTAAATCCTACGCGTAACTTCTTATTGTTACGCGTATCTTTTGGTGTTTTTACGCATAAGTACTACTTGGTTTCTTGTCTTTTCTACGCCTAAGGACACTTCATCAACAAAGGTTCATTCGACTACAAAGATCCATTTTTACTACACAAGTTCAACAACATGTCTCAACCACCATACTCTAACTACTTCCCTCACACTTATAATCATCAACAACAACAACAATTAACTCCACAACATCAACAATGGAATCAACAACAAGCTATTTATCAACAACAATTTAATCAACAACATACTCCACAACTTGGTGCAATTCCACAACCACAAATGGTACAACCACCACCAAGCCTTCAAGTTCAACCCTACACAACCGATTTCAATCAACATCCATCACGGACCACTATGAAGGAACCCACTTGGTTTGCAAAGATGTGTGAAGCTTTAAGCAGCCAACAATCAATTCATGAAGCTGGATCACTTGATAGACCTCCAATGCTCACTCCAGGAAACTACGATCAATGGGTGATAAGGTTCTTTAGGTTTTGTGATCTAAAGAAGCCCCATGGAAAGTTCTTAAAGAAGGTTATCTTGGAAGGTCCATTTGAGATGCCTACTCTCATTGTACCCGGAGATCCAACTGCTGTTCCACCAAGAGATGAACAAACCAACATTGCTACTGTTGCAGATTTAAATCCTACAGAACTTCTACACTGTGAAGCTGATGAACTTGCAATGGAATACATCCTCTTAGGATTACCAAACCCAATTCTTCGTAGTGTTGATGCTCAAAAGACTTCACAAAAAATGTGGGATCATATTCGTCTTCTTATGGAAGGATCTGTACTCAATCAGGAGGATTTGGAATCCAAAATTTACTTGGCTTATGAACACTTCATGATTGAACCTGGAGAGACACTAGAGTCCTATCATCATCGATTTTCAGACATCATCAATGATTTGGATAAACACAACATCATCATGCCAAGAATTGCAGTGAATACTAAGTTCCTGAGTAGTCTTGGTCCTGAATGGGAGAAGTATGTCATCTTTCTCCGTCAAGCGAAGAATATGCATCATTCTACTTATGGATTGTTGTACGATTACTTGAAGCCTCATGAAAAGGAAGTTGATCGGGAAAGGATTCTCCGTGCTCAAATTGCGAAACAGTCACAACCGGATAATCAACAACTTGCCTTGTATGCTCAACAGAATTATCCCTCTCAACCAGCAACTCAACCAACTGCTTCAAACACACCTTCACAGCAACAACCTCAACAAAATCAATTGGTTCCATACAGCAACAATGCTCAAGCATATGTCAATGAAGCTACTGAGGAAATCGATCCATTCGAAGCATTGCAACAAGGATTTGTGATGATTGCTAATGCTTTTGGCCGTTACACCAACAAATCCAACAATCGTATTCGCTCCTCATCTAACACACGGACTCAAGCTGTTGTGAACAATGGACGTGTTGAAGTTCAGAATCATGATTATGGTCGTCAGATGGGCGGTGGTCAAGGGTTTAATGTTGTGGGTAGGCATAACAACAGAGCTCAAGTGGTGGAACAGGGAAATGCTCAGAATCGGTTAAATGGTCTTAGATGCTACAACTGCAATGAGAAGGGACACCTGGCTAATGCATGCCCAAAGCCAAGGACTAGGGGCAGTGCTTATTTCAAAGAGGCTTTACTTTTGGCTCTTAAGGATGAAGCTGGTGGATCTCTCACAGACAAAGAACAGAGCTTTATGGCAGATGCAGACTCGGATGATGATATGGAGGACTTGCAGGCCAATGCAGCTGTTATGTTGATGGCTAATATGCAAGAGTTACACATGAGTGAAACAGGCCCAGTGTATGACACTGATGGCTTGTCTCAGGTACCCGAACAAACCATCATCATATCTGAACTAATATCTCCATCAATATCTGAATCCGGCACGGCTCAGAATGTTCAAAATGAGTCATCTACATCTCATTCTGACGATTTTCAAATAAACCCCGTAGTTACATTTGACGATCCAGAAGACCTTATGGTTTCCCTTGATAATCAAATTGACTTCGTGGTTATACTTGAGGATCTAAATAATGATCATGTTGTGACTCACGTTGAACAAGATGAACCTTTGCCCCATCCAGATCTTGTTCTGTTACTTAAAGACCAACAATCCCAAATTGCTGCATGTGTTGCATTAAATCAATCCTTAAAAAGTAAAAATGCACTGTTAACCAAGGATTTTGAATGCTTACAAATGCAACTCAACTTTTTCAAAACTCAAGAAAACCGTGAAAAAGGTTTTGAAGCCGCTTTTGCAAAATCTCATCAAAACGAAAAATATTTAGAGAGACAGATGCGTGATCTAGCCGCCTCGAAGAATGCTTTGTTGTCTGAATTAGAACAACTGAAACACGAACATAAAAAGCAAATTAACGCTCTCACCTTGGAAAATCAAAAAGCTAAGGCTGAGTTGTTAAATTGTCAAAAACAGTTCTCCGCATACAAAAAGCATTCAACGAATCGGGTAGATGACCTTCTTGAAGAAATTATCGGCTTGCAAAACAAACTTAAAGAGTTTAAAACTGTTGTTTACAAACATGGTGAATCAGTAACAGCTATTGAAAAGTTTACCTTAAAACCCAATCCAAAAGGATATGGAAAAAATCTAGCTGATTACAAACCAAAGCTTTCACTAAAAACATTCAAACCAACTCCTGAAGTTTCCAGTGCAGAATACAAAATTGATAATACTGTCATGAGTGTTGTTGAATATCATCGTCAAGAGGAATTAGATGCAGAAGACGAGAGTCGATCAAAATTAAAAAACGTTGTTTACAACAAACCTTTTAATTATAAAAACGCGGTCACTTTCATCACACCAACGGATTCTTCTAACACACCAAGGGTTATCATCAAAACACCTGAGTCTTCTAATATTAATCCCAAAACAGAATTTGCACAAACTTATGGTCCTTTACCTTCCATTAGTGAAGTAAACTCAAAACCAATCGAAAAATCCTTCGATATTTTGACATTTTCATGGCTGACCTCAAAATTTTACAACATGAGATAGAATATCGCTCTGAAATCAAAGTTGAACATTTTCAATCGCCTCTGGCGCGAGAACAAAGAGACATTTTTCAGAAAAATCTTTTACCTAATGTTAAAAACTTGAAAGGTTGTGCAATTGCCTGGGAAAAGGATTTTCATAAGGAACTTGGGGTAATGAAAAACGTTTTCGAGAAAACAGAAAAATCTATTTCTAATACTAAACGTAAAAAGAAACTCTTAAGAAAAGATGTTGATCGACTCTTGGAAGATGTTATCTGTGCTGATATCCATAATGTTGTGTTATTCTATTCTTTGCCATATGTATCTGATCATATCTCTGCTGATATTGTTGAAACTGTTGTTACTGTTGAGAACACCGATAATGTGCTTCAGATCGAGTCTTTAAAAGCTGAAAATAAACGATTACTCACTGAAATTTACAATGCAAAACGTCGTCTTCATTGGTGTGAAAAAGATATTCACAACCATCAACTTAGTTTTCAAAAGAAAATCGCTCAGTTGAGTGAAAAATCTTCTGATCCTAAAATTGAGCAACTGGATGATCAAAACGTGTCTTTGAAAAGTCAAATCTCAAAATATGAACAAGAACTTTTAAAAGTTAAACAGGAATATGGTGTCATATTTGATTTACTCAAAAAGACTCGACTTGAAGCATCAAACGAACTTGATCACTATCTTGCTCACACTAGAGATGTCATGAATTTTGCTGGAAATATTCGTTCTGAAAATCAAGATCTGATTCACACTATCTCTAAGTTACGGGAAATGTTAGGAAAGTATGAACAACTTCCTCCTACTGTGATTAAGAGATCAGCACCAGTCACACTTAGTAATCGTGAACCTAGAATTCCCACTGCCAAATCACAAGTTGCTAATGTGTTTCCCTCTACTAAAACAGGAATAGTTGCATCTTTTCTAAACGTCCGCACTTCACAGCCTAGGAGCACTCAATCGAAGAATAGGAAATTGCGACCTAAGAAAAGATCAATAAGGAATGCTAAAGTAGAAGAACACCCTAGGACTCTGAATAAAACTCATGTTGCTTCCACTATAGATGTTGCGTCTGGCAAATGTAATACAAATAGTGATGTAACGAATGCTAAACCGTTAAGTACTTTTGATATTCAGTCTGATGCACCTTGTGTTATTTGTCGAAAGAGTGTGAATTCTGATTGTCATGACAAATGTGTTGCTAAAGCTATAATCTCTCGATTACGAAATCCTAAGAATCGGAATACCTCTAGGCCCACTAATCATTCTAAGTCTGTGCTTGGTAGACCGCCTTCTTTAGATTATAAGGCAACCATTGCTATCACAGTAGCTCCCGCTTCACCTCCTAAGAATGTAGTACCACCTAGTGCTTTCACTAAGACTAAAGCAAAGAGTAGTTATAGATGGCAGAAATGGATATATAACACACTAGGATTTAAATGGATGCCTAAAATTATCAATGTGTGTATGTCTAACATACCTGCTTCGGAACCCTCTAACATTTCGGGTTCCACATCTACTTCTATTCCATCTGTGTCGTCTGTGTGTAATGCAGGTGATACAGATCATTCTCTGGATTGTTGATAGCGGATGTTCCCGACACATGACAGGCAACCTTAAACTGTTATCAAACTTTATTGCAAAGTTCATTGGCACTGTCAGATTCGGGAACGATCACTTCGCAGCCATCATGGGCTACGGAGATTATGTCAATGGGAACATCGAAATCAGCAGGATTTACTATGTGGAAGGCCTCGGTCACAATCTGTTTTCAGTAGGTCAATTTTGTGATGGAGATTTGGAGGTTGCTTTCAGGGAGAAAACTTGTTTCATTCATGATCTACAAGGAAATGACCTTATGTCTGGCTCGCGTAATTCTAGTCTCTACACTATCTCTATGCAAGACATGGTTGCTTCCTCTCCCATTTGCTTACTTTCAAAGGCAACATCTACAAAATCCTGGCTATGGCACCGTCGTCTCTCACATCTAAACTTTCAAACCATCACCAACCTTGCTCGACACAAACTAGTTGAAGGACTCCCACGATTCCGGTATTCAAAAGATCACCTTTGCTCAGCCTGTGAACAAGGGAAAAGCACTCGTGCTCATTTTCCTTCAAAGGTGGAACACAGCTCTCTGCATGTACTACATCTTCTTCACATGGATTTGTGTGGCCCGATGCGCGTGCAAATGATCAATGGCAAACGCTACATCTTAGTAATTGTTGATGACTACTCACGATGGACTTGGGTCTACTTTCTTCGTAGCAAAGACCAAGCTCCACAAATGATCATCACCTTTCTCACAAAGATACAGGTTCAGCTCCGCAACACCGTCAGGATAATTCGGACAGACAAAGGAACTGAATTTGTTAACCAAACCCTTCGTGAATTTTATGAGAAAGTAGGAATTCAGCATCAAACATCTATTGCACGTACACCTGAACAAAACGGAGTTGTTGAAAGACGAAACCGAATGTTAGTGGAAGCTGCAAGAATAATGTTAATCAATGCTAAACTTCCAGATTACTTATGGGCAGAAGCTGTATCTACTGCATGCTATACTCAAAACCGTTCTATGATCACAAAACGCCACAACAAAACACCTTTCGAGCTTGTCCACAACTATAAACCGAACCTCAAACACTTTCATGTATTTGGATTCCTTTGCTATCCGAATAATGATCGTGATGATTTTGGAAACCTCAAAGCCAAAGCTGATATTGGAGTCTTTATTGGATACTGTGACAATTCTAAAGGTTTCCAAATCTGGAATCGTCGAACTAAGGAGGTAATGGAAACGATTCATGCTCATTTCGATGAACTCACAGAAATGGCTTCTGAGTATAACAGCTTAGAACCCGGTCACAACCGTTTAAACTTCCCCCAACCCCCATCATCAGCTGAACAAAGCCCCCAGCTCACTCGTCAACAAATGGAAAGGTTATTTGCTCCTCTGTTCAGTGACGATATTGATGAAAGTGCTCCAAGTGTATCCGCTGTTTCCGCTGCACAACCTGATAATATTCCTATACCTGATACACCTGCTACAACAACTACTGTTGAAGATGCACCTACACCAGTTGACTCCAACACAACAGTTGAACACACCGCTTCCAACAATGATGAACCAGCTGATGATATTCTGAATGAAGTACCCCCACCTGCAGATTTTGATCCAAATGCGTTCTTCAACCCGTTTGCTAATGAGACTGCTGCACCTGATGTCGCAGAATCTTCAACAAACCATTTGAATCCTCAGAATCTGCACAATGTATACCAACATCAACCCTCTACACATAGATGGACAAAAGACCATCCTCTGGCTAACATTATTGGCAACCCGAATCAACCAGTCGTTACGAGACAACGTCTTCACACAGACGGTGAACATTGCATTTATGCACTCACTGTCTGCCAATCTGAGCCTAAAAACATTAAAGACGCAATGACAAAAGACAACTGGATTGAATCCATGCAGGAAGAACTCAACCAATTCAAACGTCTTAAAGTATGGGAACTGGTTGAAACACCAACAGGGGTCTACGTCATTGGTCTAAAATGGATTTGGAAAAACAAATTGGATGATGAAGGGAATGTCATCCGAAAGAAGTCACGTCTAGTTGCTAAGGGCTATCGTCAGGAAGAAGGAATAGACTTTGAAGAATCTTTTGCTCCGGTTGCTCGTCTTGAGGCTGTTCGGATATTCCTCGCGTTCGCAGCTCATATGAATATGACGGTCTATCAGATGGATGTCAAAACAGCGTTTCTCAATGGACAACTAAAAGAAACGGTCTATGTCAGCCAACCAGATGGATTCGTTGATCCTGAGTTCCCGAACCATGTCTACAAACTGAACAAAGCTCTTTATGGTCTCAAACAAGCCCCTCGGGCATGGTACGATAAGTTATCATCTTTCCTCCTTGCCAATAATTTCACCAAAGGCTCGGTTGACCCAACTCTTTTTATACAATATCACGGGGCACATATCTTAATTGTTCAAATTTACGTGGATGACATCATTTTTGGGTCTACACATAAAAAAATTTCAACCGCTTTTGCAAAACTAATGAAGAAAAATTTTGAAATGTCCATGATGGGTGAACTCACGTTCTTTCTAGGACTGCAAGTTCATCAATCACCCCGTGGTATTTTCTTGAGTCAGTCCAAATATGCCCTTGAATTGTTAAACAAATTTGGAATGACAACCTGTGAAACTTATGCCACACCAATGGCTCATACCAAGAAATTAGATGCTGATTTACATGGTAAATTGGTTGACCCTACCAAATACCGAAGTATCATTGGGTCTCTCATGTATCTAACAGCTAGCAGACCTGATATTGTCTTTGCCGTTTCTCTATGCTCCCGTTATCAGTCGCGACCAACTGAAACCCACCTCTCTGAGGCTAATAGAATCCTCCGATACATCAAGGGAACCATTAACTTGGGGATCTGGTATCCGAAGGATTCTGGTTTTGAACTAATCGCTTTTTCAGACGCTGACCACGCAGGATGCTTAGACTCAAGGAAAAGTACTTCAGGAGCTCTACAATTTCTCGTGGTGTCTTGGCAATCAAAGAAGCAGGATTGTACATCGCTGTCATCAACCGAAGCAGAATATGTAGCCATGTCCGCGTGTTGTGCTCAAGTCATCTGGATGAGAACACAACTCAAAGACTATGGTTACGTATTTGACAGAATCCCGATGTACTGCGACAATCGGAGTACCATTGCGATCTCGTGCAACTCAGTTCAGCACTCGAAATCAAAGCACATCGATCTTCGCTATCATTTCATCAAGGACCACGTGGAACAGGGTACCGTTGAATTATACTTTGTGGGTACTGAATACCAATTGGCAGATCTGCTCACCAAAGCCTTGCCTCCCGCTAGGTTTAATGAGTTGGTCCACCGAATTGGTATGAGGTGTTTGACTCAAGAGGAATTAGATGACCTCTTAAAACAGTCTTAAAAACCTGTCAAACACCAAAACATCTTCTGTAAATAATTTTTCAAAAACAAAATACAAAAATATAAAATCCGATAAAACAACAAAAATATTCTCCTAATCTATCTTTCTTTCAACATGGCAAGTATATTTCTTCCGTCAACACTTTAATCTTTCAAAATTCAATATTTTTCCGATCAAGTGTTGAGGGGGAGAAAATAATCTCTTAACTGTTTCAAAACATCTGTGTACTTGCATGTTATCATATCTCGGTTGATTCTGTTACAAATGGTGGTACATTTTCTGGTTCAAAGACACTCCTCGGACTTAAATTAATAACCTTTCATTATTTTTCTCAAGTCGATGGGGAGTGTCGTCATGTTTCTTTCCTAAAAATCTTTGTTTGGTAACCAAAATGGAAGTTAAAAGGCTTTGTTTGAAAAAGGAAAAGGTGGAGGGACCAAAACTGTCAAAATGCTAAAGTTATTTTAATAAAACACCTCCCCACCTAACTTTCTCTTCACATTTAATTCTAAACCTATACACATCCTACGCCTAAGATTCATTCAAGAATTGTGTGTTTTGGATCATCAATTTGTAAGTGGTTTTATGATCTTAACGTGTTTACAAACATAGGTTTTGATTCTTATACAAAACCAACGGTCAAATTTCGATTTATGCTTGATTTAGTGTTCTACGCATAAGCGTTTGAACACTCGATCAAGAATGGGTGTTTGTGGTTATAAACATTGTGTCAAAATGTTTCTTTTACATCTATATACACAATTTCATCACCTAAACATACCCAGAAACACAAATTAATGGTTTTTTGAAAACTAGGGTTTATATGTCGATTTGGGTTTTTTCAAATATGAAGTGTTTTGGCATAAAATATTGTTGGGATATAGTCTTAAGATGTTGAATTGATGATATCCATGCCTTATAACCACCCAGAAACCTTAATTGATTCAGAATTAGGAATTAGGGTTTAATGTTCTAAAAATTGGGTATTTTTTATTCACTGCATACTAAGTGTTAAAACTTGGTAAATATGCTCTCACAATATCTAAGATATACCAGAAAAACTTTGATGCAAATTCTATGGCTAAAATTCATACGCGTAAATTTAGGGTTTTAGACTACGCGTAAGGATTTCTACGCATAACTGTTAAACTGTCCAATTGTGTTATGATCTGTCATAAAATGAATGTTATGTGTTAAACATTGATGATTTGATGCTTTGTTTCAGGCTTGCTACACTTAATATTCAGAATCAAGGTTGTTGTTACTCTACGCATAAGGATCACCTTACGCGTAGCTTGTTATGCGTAAGATTAGTCTTACGCGTAGCTTCTACGCATAAGGTTCTACATATGGGACTACGCGTATCCTGTGAAGGATATGCGTAAACAGTGACCTCTACGCATAAGGTCAACTCTTACGAGTAGCCTTACGCGTAAGGTTAATATATGCCTATGCATAAGCTCTACGCATAAGGTCTCCTTTTCCTACGCGTAACACTTCTTACGCATAAGTTAGGATTCTACGCGTAAGTTTACGCCTAAGCATATATAATTCCTGTCTACGCATAACTTTACCAATCCTACGCATAAGCCTAGATCACACCTTCGTTATGAATTGTTACGTGTACAAACTTGTAAATAAACTAATCATATCGTCACGAATCCAATAATGTCACTAATAAACCTAAATCGTTTGATATGTTGTGAACAATAAGTGATAAAATAAACTTTAAAACTTAAAGTTAACTAACTCACGAAACATTTCACTACGTCATTGAACTATTGAACATACAAGTGACTTAGGACTCGTAACAATCATTGACATTGTACATTCAATAACTAGACAATAAGACCTTCTGTTGACTAACAGTATGTCTTTCGATATGTTGGTTCTTTTGGCTAATGTTATTTCAGATCACGACATGGCTGAACAAATGAATGTGGATGCATCTGAAGTTCTCTCCATTGCTGATATCTATCCTCATGGCTATCCAATGAAGATAGGAAAGAACAATCTCCGTGTTGACTTTGACACCCTTACTTGCTCAGAATCTTCGTGTCTTATTGCTATTGATATTCTGAGGACTCATCCGTATCAGAACATGCTTACTCACTCTGCAACTGTTCCTGAGATCTACATCCAACAGTTCTGGAACACTATGGAAAGGGTCAAAGGACAGACTGCTGTGACGGTGACTCTGAATCACAAACAAGTCACCATTACACCTGCAGACTTAAGGGTTGTTCTCCTAATTCCTGATGTCGATCCAACCAAACTATATGCCACACCTGTTGAAGAGCTCACTCTCCAATTCTTAATCGATATCGGTTATGACGAGGCTACAGGAGTAATCACCAAGCATTCTCACGTAGAGCTTAAGAGTATTCCTCAACCATGGAGAACTCTCTACATGATCATCACCAAGTCTGTTTCTGGTCGTGACAGCGGCTATGAGCACCCTAAGCTCATGGAACTGCAAATATTCTGGGCATTGGTCAACAGGAAACACATCGCTATCGAAGCTCTGATTTGGGATGACATGATGTCATTTCTCAACAAACTTGGCTCAAAGATTCCCTACATCAGATATACTAAATTGTTGATCCAGAGAGCACTTGGACTTCATCCTGATATTCCCAGGAGGCTCAATGACCCCGATAATCACGATATGTTGACAGAACCTATTCTATCTGTTAGAATCAAGGAAACGTCTACAAAGAAACAAGGTGTTGTGCTGCCAGATTTCCTTCTAACTGAAGATGTCAGAAAGCTCGAAATGTACAAAAGGTATCTGGAAGCAGTCAGACAAGGCAAAGTTGGTCATCTCGACGAAAAATCTTCTGGAACACCTGTAAGGAGAACCAGAAAAGGAAGTGCTGGAAGTGTCACAAGTTCAGATAGTCAGAGGAATGTTCCAAAGAAGAAACCTATTCCAAAGAGGAAACCTACCCCTAAGAAGAAAGTTCCTTCTCAGGAAGCCACTCCGATCCTTTCCTCTACACCTGAACCGCAAAGAAACCTCATGGACGAGGACTCTGAAGCTACTGACACAGATGAAGAGATCACATACTCTGAAACTGCAAAGGATGAAAATCCCTCAGTACCAAAACCTCCAAGTCCTCAAACTAATAAAGGAAAAGGGAAGACTCCTGCACTTGTGCCACATGATGATAGCTCTGAAGATGAAGAAGAGAAACTGGATCAATCATACAGGAAGAAGTTTCACAACGTCAGACACCTTCAAAAGGCCGAAGAATTTGCTAAAGATCAAATGGGTGGCCCCGGAGGATCAAGTGGTGTTGCCCACTCCTCACCAGATCCTGATACGGTTAATCAACCCGGTAAGGGATCTGGTGCCACCACTCTTCTGCAACAACAACAGCCTGTGGAGGATACTATCGTATATGAGTTTGAGAACCCTGAAACTAAGATGACTGAGAAAGATAAAGATGATGATTATGACAAATTGCTTCTGGGTAGTCCCACACAGTCTCATAAGGAAACTTCTGAACCGCCTAAGGACCCCAAGCCTCCTCATGTCTCCTCCTCATCAGACTCATCATCTCACTCATCACCACCACCATCAACGAAGTCAACCACATCATCCAAATCAGTAAAGAAACCACCTAAATCTTGGATTTCTCAGACTCATGAAAAGATTGTGAAAGCTGTCCAACAAGTCAAAAAGAAGGACATACTTTACAGAAAACTGAATTGGTTTGCTGACCAAATTCAGTACTTAAATGATGAGAAAGACAAGATGGAGAAAGAAAGGGAATTTGTTCAGAAATTCATGAAGAGTCATCGTAAAGAGGAACTAAACGAAATGATCAAAGGTTACACTAACAAGTACCTTCAGGATATCGTTCCTAAAGTCCAAAAGGAACTGGAGAAGACAGCAAGAGATCATACCCACAAGTTTCTTCTCGACACTGTCCCCGGTGTGACTAGAGAAATATTTTCCAGACAACTCACTCCTAACATCGTCGCATTGGTTAAACATACAATGGCCAAAGAAGCTGATCTCTCTGAATCTGAGTTAATCGCTAAACTAGTGATGCAAATGTCAAAGCGATCTGGAACGTTTACTTCGGATGAAGCTAAATTTTTCGAAAATCTACTTGACTTTCAACTCAGATCATCATGCAAGGAGTCAGCCGATCAACCCAAACGATCAAGAGATGACGATGATAAGGACAAGGACTCTGCACCTAAACGTCAGAAGCAGTCTGGTGAATCTACTTCCATGCCACCTCCTCCACCACGGATTTCTTCTCAACAAAAGTCTCCTCCACCTCGGTCTTCTACTGATAAACCTCGGGACGATTCCGAGTTACCACCCCTGACTCATAAAACAGGTGATTACTTTGAGTATACGGGTGGTGACGATGAAGAGGTCCTTGAGCCCCGACAACAACCCACCTCACCCAAACAAGTGCAGAAACCAGTTTCATCATCAAGGCCCTCCAAAAAGAAGAAGAAGACGACTCAGCCTGGAGTCGTATCATGGCTAGATGACGATAAAACCGAAGAGTTTGAATGGTTCTCCACACTTGTCAATCAAACTCCCTACCCTGATGAAGGTCAAGACTTGGTAGACGGTTCTACATTGGAGCACGCAAAACTTTTGCAGGAAAAGTTCCATGTGAAGAAAATGACGAAATCTGAGTTGAAGCGAATCAAGAATGAAGCGTTTCAACTTCTACAAGACAGCTCTGAAAGCGCCCTTGAGGTCGAATATCATCTTGAGAACATCGCTCGAGCTATGTCTAACAACATGGATTGGCTCAATCCGGAAGCAAACATTGACTTCACACAAAGGGACAACCCTCCATACTACACCGACTGGACCAAACCTCTACCGACCATTGGCCAAGCAGACAAACCAAGGATTCCCTTCCGATACTTTTTTAACAGAGACCTGGATTTTCTCTTACACGGTAGCGATGGTTCGCGAAAATACGCTACATCATTGACTCTTCCATTCCCAGCGGCTATTTACTCAAACTGCATAGCTATCGAGGAACGTGCAAATCACTTGTTTTCTGACAACGTGCAAGCATACGACCAAGATGCATTGTATGGGACTCATCATTGGCCTGAACGCCGAAGAATCTACTACAGAAGCTGCCTGGTTCAGAAGTCTCAACATGCAGTGTATAGTTCTAAGGACATCGTGGCCATCAAACACGTTGATCTCAAGTCTAAGTGGGACTATACATTCTTGAAGAATATCATAGTCAAACGACAAGATGAACATGACTATGGATTCTCCGAGGCTGACTTTGAGAACTTATCTCTCAACGACATCGAAGACATGTACCTTGCCAAAGTCCAGGGTCGTGTGAGACAATTCTCGACTGACGTTCAACGTGAATTTATCAAGTCAGTTCTCATCTTCATTAGACGCATCGTGATCAAAGAACGTGTTGAAGATATCCAGATGGCTGTTGAATCTTATCAAACGCGTGTCAACCTCACTCCTCCAACGCTTACTCTTCCCGATCTTAACCAGCTACCTCAATATACACTCATCAGCAAACCTTTCGGCGTTGTTTACCATAGTACTTCAGTAGAATTATGTCTTCGGCAGAATCCATACACTTCAGCAGAATCCCTTCAGCAGTAAATTCAGCATAATCCATACTTCACATTATTCCCAACAATCCTCCCCTAAACTGGAATTTGACTTGGTTAAGTTCCAGTTTCTTGATAGATCTTTAACTAGACAGCACCAGAGGATTGTACACGAACACCAGCAGCAATCTCTTTGATGAATAAACTCTGAAACTCCATATCTTTGCATCAACAAATGACAACATGTACATCAAAACATATTAGTTTCAAACTATTCTCATCACATCCAGGTGTGTTAACTCCTGTGAGAGGTGAATCATTAAAAATAATGGATTTGATGTCTCTTTACCAATAGCCATCACTACTGGAGTAGCCAAATGTTTTAGTTCGAAAACCATGGTACACTGATAACCATCTGATTTATTAGCAAATCAGCAACCATGAACGGATTTGAAATGTCTTTACCTGTAGCCGTTTGCGCAGGACTAGTCAATTCTTAGAATTGGTGAACTGATTACCAAATATGGTAGTCCAATGCCTTTACCACATGCCATATACAAGTGGGCTAGTCAATTCTTGGATTCCAAAAAGGAATAACCCATGGTGAATTGACGACCATACAACCCTCAGCAATTAAGCATGGGTGGTTGCAGTCCCTATGATTTTGAGCAAACCATTACAGCTATCAACAGATTGGATGTGTCTTTACCAAAGCTGTACCCCTTGGACTAGCTAACTCTTTGACATACACAAGATATATCTGGTGAGTCAATAACCATCAATAATATACAACAAACCTGCAATAAAAGTTAGACAAACTCAAATATATATATATATATATATATATATATATATATATATATATATATATATATATATATATATTTAACTAAGAAATAAAGAAAACAAATATTACAAAAGATACAAAATATAACAATCAAGATGAACCTTTATGTTGTAGAAGCAGAGTTTTAATCAGTCCAACACATTGTTTTGCATGAAGGTCATCATTGCCAACTGGATTAGAAGGTACTTCCAACTTCTGTCTAAGCAATCTTTCCATTAATGAAACAGACAAAGGATAAGTCTTATCCGAGAACATACACAAAATCATGCCACATTGTGTCTGAACCACATGAACACATGGCAGAGGATAGAATCTCCAACTCTCAATCTCCCACTTATGTGAATTCTGCCAAATAGAATACCCTTTACCCTCTGGAGAATGAGAATCAAACAAGACTTGAAGATCACCCAATAAATATAAACCAGAACCCTGAGGTGAATGAATAGTATAATGCTGAGTGACATGTTCATACAGCATCTTCAAATCATGTCTATCCACCAAATGAAAGATTTCCTTCAAGAAGTTGAACTGTATAGTAGAATTATCCAGTCGATAAACAGTATTAAGCATCCCTGCTGTCCAATTGATCAATACAGAATGTGTTCCTTCTGGAAAAACATCAACAGTTCCTTCCTTAATAAAAGTTGACTCAGCAGCATTGAGATCTAAAGAGCTACACTTGGAAATATAATTTCTAGCTAGTCTCACAGATCTCCTTAAGGAACTAAGTTTCCTTTTAACCATCCTCTTCTTCCTCCTACCAGGTAAATAAATTCCCTGAGATAATCCTTTCTCAGAATTTTCAAGAACATTTTCAGCTTGAGTAGAAGAAGCAGAAGTAGATATAGTTGAAACACCATCACGTAAGAAATTCATTCTGTCAAGCATCTCTCTTGCTTTCTTAGCTTTAGCAACCTTTAGATCATCTTGCTTACTCAATTCATCTCCCAAATTATCAATAGATTCAACACAAGGCAATACTTCAGGAGAAACAATAGAAGGTTCAGCAGAAGAAACCTTATCAGTGGAAGGAGTAGCTTCAGGAGTTACTTCAGTAGCAACATCAGGAGAAATCACCTGAGGTGAAACAGCATCAAAATTGTCCACTATATCAACTGTCTTAGGTCTCTTCGCTTTAGGAACATTTGAAGTACCAGCAATCCTTTTCAATGTAGAAGAAGAGGTAGAAACAGATGAAGATGAAGAAAACTTCATAATCATATTATACTTTCTAATCAAAGCATCATCAGACAAAGCGAAGACCTGCTTCATTGACATGCCAGAAGTATTATAACTCTGATTTTTCACAATTTTCCTCATATGATCTCTCTTCTGAGCTACAGTCATTGGTTTTTCTCTTTTTGCTTTATACCGTTGAGCAACAATAGCTCTCCTTTTTGCTGCTGCTTCTTGCTTCATTTGTTGTCCTCGAGCCATCATTAGAGCCACAAAAGTATCACTACCAAAATCTGCACCTAATATACTCTGAGCAAGTGTAGGATTAGAAACTACTTGCTGAGTATAAACATCCCAATGTGCAGCAGGCATCTGAATACGTAATTCATCCAGTTCCCTTTGTCTCTCAGGAGGCAAAATTGAAGTAGACTGAGCTGCTAGCTGTTTAGCCAATTCCTCACTTTTCTTGTTCTGTGCACACTCATCTAACATTCTTTCTTGTTCTTTCAACTGTTCACTTACCAGATCTGAACCAAATGCTGCATCAATCACTGCTTCCTTCCCTTTATCAGTAGTCTCCTCAGCAGAACAGACTTGAGGAATATCCATAAAAGAAACTTCAGAAGAAACATCCATTTTAGCCTTAGAAGAAACATTTTGAGAAAGCACCTTAACAGATGTAGGAAAGACTTCAGCATTAGAATCCAGATCATAACTTCGTCCAGCAACAAACACTGCAGAATCATCTGCTGAAGGTTGAGAACTTAGTTGTTCTTGGACAAAATAAGCTTGACCATGTTCAGTAGCAACATCCTCCATTTGAACATCAGCAGATACTACATCAACACTTGGTTCCTTAGAAGCTTCAGTGGATTCCTTATGCAGATATTGTCTTTTCCGTTTGCTAGTGTATCGAATAGGTTCCTTTTTCTTTGAAGACTCAGCAGCAATAGGAGAAGAAACAGGAGTTGTTAGAGCTGCATCAGCCAAGATTCCTAGTGATGCAAGCTGAGGCTCTTTATGCTCCTCATCAGAAGAAACCAAAACTCTCCTTTTGCTTCTGTTTCCAAGTTGATCCTCCAAGTTCTTAACCTTATTCTGCAACACCACAACCTTACTACCAAGAGTAGACTTGGTCTCAGCAAGCTCCTTCTTGAGATCAGCAACTTCTGCCACATACCTGTTCACTAGAGCATATACAGATGTCAGTGTAATAAGGTCCTCAGCTCCACCAGCTGAGAGCTCAGTGGTAATGGGAGCTTCATTGGGCCTTTCAGGAGAAATATGAACATGCTCAATATTAGGAAATCCTTCATCAAATTGATTCCTAATAGGACTAGGTGTGGGCAGTCTATCAGATTCATGCTCAACCTCATCAAGAGTATCTTGAGTAGGTGGTGAACTTGAACTATTTCTAGGTGAAGGTATAAGTGGAGGTAGGTCAGGAGAAACATTAGATGCTTCAGCAATATTAGAAGGGCCCTCATCAATGGCAACTGAAGGATTACCATCAGCAGTAACATCGGTAGAAGGTAGATTAACATCATTATCCTCATTAGCAGCCTCATTCCCCTGAGGGAACATAGCTACCAGTAAAGGATAATGTGTCCCCTCAAACTTAGTTCTCATTGAAGCAAACAGCTTAGAAGATAAAGCTCCTATGGGATAAAAGGCTTGGGTTTGGGTAGACACATCTAATATCATTTGTAAAAACCTAGGGTACATAAAAAACTTGGTCTTTTTCCTAGTTATATTCTCAACCATATTATCGAAAATAAACCTAGAAAAATTATAAGTTAAACCCTGAGATAGACATATAATACCACATCCCAATTGAGTAGAAAACTGATCCCATCCTCCTGATTTATTGCTTAAACACTTAAGCAATGTATGAACCAAAAACCTCCACATAGGACAAAGTTGATTCTTTAACCACATGTCAGTCCTTGTACCTTGATATCCAATTGCTCTTAGCCCATCAAGTACCACAGCAGCATTAGAATGATAAACCCCATTCTGATCATCCAAATGAAGTTGTCTTCTTATCAGCTCCTCTGTCACCACATGCTCTGTTCCGTCAATCATTGCAACTATCTCTGTATCACTCCGTTTTGTAGCAGTTGCCCAAAATTGAGTAACCAACGATTCATATATTGCATTCGAAGAATGTGTTAATGCATAATGAATCTTGGATCTCTGTAAGAATTCTACCATTGGCAGTCTTGTAAAAATCAGCCTTGGCGGCCGATATGGCGGCGCCTAGGCGGTTGGCGGCGGTCAAACGCCACGATTTTTGGCATATCGGTCTAATTTGGCGTTTTGGTCAAAATCGGTCAGAAATCGGTCAAAATCGGAGCTTGGCGGTCAAAATCGGCCTTGGCGGCGGTTTGGTCAACGCCGGTCAACGCTGGTCAACGGTGGTCAACTTCAGATCTGGGTTTTTTTTTTTCAAATTCACGGCAATTAACTCCGATTTTATTGATTTTGTTCTAATGTAAGCTAGTTTTTATAATTAATCTTGCTAATATTCATTTCTTTAATAAATTCTTTTGTAATTTAGGGTCACCGCCATGGCGCCGCCTAGGCGCCGCTATGGCGGCTATGGCGCTTGGCGGGGGTCAACCGCCACGGTACCGCCGAGCGATTTTTACAACCTTGACCATTGGTCTATACAACTCATCACCCTTAGCCGTTCCCAGAAAAGCGACTTTATTATGATCATGTTTGAATTGAAGCGCCATGAGAAAAATCGTGAGTTAGGGTTAAGATTCACACAAGTGGAAGTGTTTTGAATTTGAGACGAAAATATGCGAATAGAGAATAAGTAGTAGTTTCCCAATTTTGGTCAAATAGTTTGACTAGTGCTGACGTGTACTGCTACTTTTACCCAATTTAACTTTCAACTTCGGTAGAAACACTAGTCATTCTGCTGAAGAATGTCAATCAGCAGAAATAGATCTCGTATTCAAGAAGCTTCACTAAATATCTTTTTACTGTTTCACCCATACGCATTAAATCTCATCAAGTCTTGAAACTGTCTATAAAACAATCCCAATGCACACATAACTCTTCTTCAAAAACCCCCAAATATCATCACAAACCCTAATTTCATCAATGCTTCAAAATTAATCACAATCAACCATGAGTAGTTCCACCCCAATCACCCTTTCATCAGATGACAATGCATCCTCCATAAGCAGTCTTGAGAGGTGAAGAAGAACTATTTGTCAAGCAATCCAGGCGATGGTGAAGACAACTCATCCATAAGTTCTTATGTATCACCTTATGAAGACTCAGATGAGGAAGCAACTTCAAAGAGAGTGAATGAGCCTCCCCTAGCTGTTGTGAATGTGCCTTCCCTTGTCGTTGATGATTCTGATGACTCCTGTAAGGAGAGAACATCTTACTCCCAACCTCCAGCACCTCAGCCTCAACGAAGGCCACGAGCCAGAAATCCGCCTCTCCCTAAGGATAGAGAGGTGGTTCTTGGTCTTACTGCACCAGGTTTTGGTGCATCAACACACATCGTATAGAGGAAATGCTTAAAGATGGTGGATTGATTGCATTTTGGTTGAAATCAATAGATGAACCACAAAGGACATATTATTTTTCTCCATCATCATGCGTGGTCATCGTCGTCATCACCATTTTCATCAATCCATCCATTCCATTTTGATCCTTAGCATCCTCATCATAGTAGTTATGCATCTCCAGCCATTGAGATAGAATGAATGGGTGGTTATGCAAGACTTCACAAATGCATATCCAACATCTAGCGTGAAAGATGTGAGCGATCATGCATATCCAACATTATGTTAGATGTTGGAATAGATGATATGTACTAGATTAGGATTAGTAGATCATGTAGTTGCATTTGATGTTGATTGTACTCTGTAAGCTGTAAGCTGTAAACTATTTCTCATATGAATGAATGAACAATTTGCTTCAGTACTTGAAGTGAATGAACATTATAACTTCAGTACATTGTCTTCAGTAGAAACAAATAGCTCACTTCAGCACTTTGAATTCAGTAGAAACAAGCTTTAGAGCTTTCTTGACCATTTTCCAAATAACAACCATGGTAAATTCCAACTTGAATAACCAATCTGTCAAAACAGAGCAAACACAAAGAAACACACAAACTAACAAAGAAAAAAAACTAAAATAACATTAGCTGATTAGTGTTAGTGAAAAGCAAACAAACCAAAAGTATACATATTAATCTACAAAATTACATTATAAAATGCAAAGTAACAGAGAAAAACAAACTGAGATTACATAAGCAGGTTAATGTTAGTTAAAAGCAAACAAAAGTATACATACTAATCTACAAAATTACATAATAAAATGCAAAGTGTACACATATCCTCCCCTGAGGCATATGCCTCCCCTGAGGCCTATGCCTCTCCTTAAACTTTGCAGTTAAGGGTTAAGCATACCGATATAGACCACAAGGTGTTGAAACCTTGGTCCATCAAAAGCCTTTGTTAACAAATCTGCCACATTATTATCAGTGTGAATTTTAACCACTTTTATCAAATGTTTGTCATATGCATCTCTTATAAAGTGGTGCCTGATTTCAATATGTTTTGTTCTACTGTGAAAAACTGGATTTTTAACAATGCATATGGTACTTTGATTATCAATAAAAATTGTTGTGTTCATGAAGTTATACCCATAATCCAACAATTGATTTTGTATCCAAAGAACCTGTCCACAGCAATTAGCAGCAGCAACGTACTCTGCTTCAGTAGATGAGGTAGCCACTATAGTCTATTTCTTGCATTGCCAAGAAATCAATCTCTTTCCAAGGAATTGGCAACCTCCAGTGGTGGACCTCCTATCCAGATTTGCACCAGCATAGTCACTATCACTATAAGCTTCCAACTTAAAAGGAGACTCTTTTGGGTACCAAAGGCCTAGATGAGGTTGGCCTTTGAGGTACTTAAAGATCTTCTTAACAACATTGAGATGGGAAGTAAGTGGAGTAACTTGATGTCTCGAACAAACACTCACAGCAAAAGTAATATCAGGCCTTGAAGCTGTTAAATACATCAAAGATCCAATCATAGACCTGTATAAATGAACATTCACAGGTGGATCTGCTTCATTAATGGTCTTTGTCTTTGGAGCTTCATAAGGTGTAGTGGCAGTCCTTACACTTTCCATACCAAACTTTTTCAAGATGTCCCTCACATATTTGTCCTGACTGATGAAGATACCATCAGGTTTCTGCTGAACTTGGAGACCCAAAAAGAAAGTCAACTCCCTCATAGCACTCATCTGAAACTCTCCCTTCATAAGCTCCTCAAACTCCCTGCACCAAGCTTATTTTGTGGATCCAAAAATAATATCATCCACATATACTTGCACAAGAATAATGTCTGTGGAATTCTTCTTAAGGAAAAGTGTCTTATCAATTGCACCTCGTCTATAGCCATGCTTCAGCAGAAATGATGAAAGCCTAGCATACCAAGCTCTGGGTGCCTGATGAAGTCCATAGAGAGCTTTGACTACTTTGTAAACATGATTAGGATGATCTGGGTCTTCAAATCCTTTAGGTTGAGTGACATAGACTTCCTCTTCTATTTCTCCATACAGGAACGCACCTTTAACATCCATCTGATATACCATAAAACCCATGTAGGATGCATAAGCCAAAAATATCTGAATGGCTTCAACTCTAGCAACAGGTGCAAACACCTCATCATAGTCAATTCCCTCCTCTTGGCGATAACCCTGAGCAACTAATCTAGCTTTGTTTTTTATCACAACACCTCTTGCATCTCTCTTATTCTTCAAAATCCATTTGCTCCCAATTGCATACTTGCCTTCAGGTAGTGGTACCAAGATCCAAACCTGCTGATTTTGAAATTGTTGCATTTCATCCTGCATTGCTTCAAGCCAATTAGAATCTTCAAGGGCTTGAGTAACTGATCTGTGCCAAACCGTCAAGTTTACTCACGCAAGCCGGCCACTTGTGAATGGCCGACCGTAAGAAACTTAAAACGGTTCAGAAACAAATGCAATGAAGATCAGGGGAGTATGGTGTTTCCCCGGGTCATTATGTCCCAGCGAGCTATGCGAAAAATCACCAAACGTATAGTGATCGAGAGATTTGAACAGAAAAAGGAATTTGTGATTATTATAACTACAGGAAAAAATACATAAACTACAAGGGCTTAAATGCAAATTAAAGGAAATTAAAAAGATAAAAAATATTAAATAAACGCTATCACTCTATATTTAAAATGATGTTTTTGATTTTTCTGCTTTTATAAAACTTGAATTAAAAACTACGCGACGTACAAAATAAAATGTGAAACTTAAACAATACAAATCTTAAAAATATGAAAATCACATTTTTACTATCCTAATGATAAAAGAAAAATTATAGAAAAAGAAAATTATTTTTAAAACTATTTATCTAATTATTATTAATTAAAAACTATTTTTAACTATTTAATAATAGCCGAAAATACAAGAAAATATGAAATAAAGCTAGAAAAATAAATTTATGACTTTGAAAAATCTAAAATAACAAAAGAGAATTTTCAAAACTATTTTTGTATTTTTCTGAATATTTTTGTATTTTCTAGGAATTAAAAACTATTAAAAACTACTTAAATTATTTAAAAATACAAATTTAACTAAGAAAAATCTAGAAAAATATTTTTTTGTCTTTTTATATTTATCTTAACTTAAGAAAAATGAAAAATTATTTTTTTGAAACTTTTCTTAATTATTTGTATTAAATGCTAATTAAAAAGGCTTAAAAACTAATTTAAATGGAGAAAAATACCAAACAGGCTTGGAAAAATCTGAAAAATTCAAGTTAAGTCTAATTTAATATTTAGAATCTAGGAAAAATATAAAAACATTGGGCTGTGTGAAGGAATAAAAGGCTGCAAGGATAAGTGCTTATTATTAAGCACTTGAAATAAGCAAAATGAAAACCAAGGACCACCACAGTAACACAGAAGCTAAAATATGATAAGAGTACTCAAATGAAACTAAAAACAACAAGCTTAAACCACAGAATTGCAAACTACCATGATTTGGATGATTTGGCTAATTGCTAAAAACAGATTTTGGGGCCTACTTGCAGCCCAAGAATAAGCTGCCAAATAAGCTGGAAGCCAAAAACAGATGAAGGATCCTAAAGAAGACCTGGGTGAGAGCTTGTAAACCAAAAAGGAGACCTTGATGAGCTCAAATGAGCTTTGTGCAAGCCTTGCCAAACCCCTGTGCAGACTCAGTATCAACTGAGTCAGTGCACAGGGCAAATGATCCCATATTGACAAGCCAGTTTAGAGCTTAAGAAAAATTCACAAAATTTGACAAAAATGATAATAATAAAATAGACCAAGAGAAGTTTTTAAACCCCAAGTTTCAATGAAATTCACCCAGAGATGAGTCCATGAAAAATCACCCAATCTTGGGTCAAAACTGGATTTTACAATTTGACTTTATGACAGATTTGAAAGGTTTGACTTATATGAACTTTGTAACTGATTTACCAACTGAATATGATGAAATATGTTAAAATGAAACTACTACAAGCTAGTTCTATGGTTTTTGAACACAAAATAAGCTTTTACTTTTCCAAAATTCTCACAGTTAAGAAAAGAGAACAGCTTAAAGATAATTTTGACTTTGGCTGCTTGCATATGCAATTTTATGACTGGAATGGTTACAAAAGAGCTACACAAGCTTAAAACTACAAATCCTAACTACTGAGCAAGCCTAAATCACAAGTGAACTAACAAATCCAATCACCCTTAATATCACTGAATTGCAATTAAAATAAAGCCAACTTATAAACTAGCCTATGCAGACCATCAAACTGAGCTTAACTATCCTAAATACAACTAAATAAGCACATTTGAACTATTGGTGACCACAGATAAACATTCAAGCACAATATGCAAAATGGATGAAAACTGAAATTGAGATATCTTACTCACATGTGTCCAACTGTTTGCAGGCTAAAACCAAAACTATAACTACCCTCAGCTAATCTAATCCAACCCGAATCCAAGCTGCATCAACCCCTTTTCATGATCAAATCCAGATAAGCTTAAGCAGTTGACTTTTGTTGACCATTATCCAATATTGCTTGAAATTGATGCATAAGCTTTCAAAAAGCTTTAAATAGCTTAAATAAACTTGTTGTAACTTAAAAATAAGTTGCTAGAAGCCTGGAAATAAGAATTTGAAACTGAACTTCTCAACAGTAAACATAAAACCCATGTTTATATAAAAGACTTGGATTGATGTTCAAAAACACATTACAAAGATGATTTAACTCAAGTGTGATACAAAGAAACTGAAATTACAACATTTTGATTTAAACTAATATATTTATTAAAAAAAACGACATTAAAGAAAATTATAAAACTAGCTACCCCTTTTTGCTTGCTTCCTCTCTCTCTTTTATAGCTCCAAATGTCTTCTTTTCTCTCTCTGAGCTAATCCCACCTGTCTTAAGAGCCATTGGATCACTTCAAGTAATATTGGCCATAGATTTGATTTTGGCGGGAAAATGGTCTTTTGACAGTTGGAGGTTGAGTGCAAAAGGTTGAAGGTGCATTTAATGATTCTTGGAGTGTTAGGAGATGGAGTGATAAGGAGGGGATAAAAGGTGAGCTGGGGGGATGGGGTTGCCTGGGTTTTGCAGAGGAGCAAGTGGGAAGAAAGTGAAAAAGGCGCCAAGGGTGTTTTTGTTTGACCAGTGGTTTGACCAGATATTAGTAATAGGCAGGGGGTCAAATGAAGGGGTTCAAAATGCTTATGGCAGGGGTCACATGGGATTTGACAAGGGACCAAGGTTTAAAGAGTATTAATGACAAGGACCTAATGCGTAATTTCTGGAAATCAAGGGACCTAGGCTGCCAAATCTGCAAAGTTGCTCCAAGGACTAAAAGTGACAAGTTTCAATAATTCAAGGACCAAACTTGACATTTTCCAATTTCCAAGGGCCATGTTTGCCAATTTTTAAACTTGGAGGACCAAACTTGTAATTTCTCAAAACTTTTGATATTTTTCACCAAAGGACTAATTTTGACAAGTTATGATTTAAAAAGGACCTTTGGTGATTTTTCTTTTGAAATTAAGGCTCAGGGACTATTTCTGACAATTTTTGAAACTTGGGGGACTGAAACTGCCAATTATGCAAACTTAGCTCATTTTTCATCTGATTTTAAACATTTTGCATCTGAAACATATAAAATGCAATTTTGAGATATTTTCAGTATTTTGATGCATTTCTGAGCATTTTTAAATGTTTTGTAGTTCAGATTTGACCAAAAATGATGAGTATTTACACACTCATCAGTAACACTGGTTGGTTCCACTTGAGAGAGAAAACAGGCAAACGGACAATGTTCATAGTCTGTATGATTGTCTCTTTGTTGATTGGAGACATAAGAGATAAATGCCACTTGACCATATTTAGAACTTGTCACAGTGCCCCTAGTTCTAACAGGTGCATTAGGATCACCAATAATATTGGACTGTGGATGAGCATTGTTGATCCTTTTAGTAGCAGTAGTGTTGACATCAATGGAGGAATCAAGATTAGTCACAGTGGGTTCAAAGTCAGTATCATAGGAAGGTGAGGTGAAGATGCCAGCTTTTGGTTGATGATGACCAAGATCAGAAGGTCTTGGAAAACGTGTATAAGGTTCTCCAAGGTCTGTTGACTCTCTAGTAGAACTAGGAGTAGAAACAGCATGTCCTTCAGCAGATTTGGAGATGATAGGAGAAACAGTATCACTTTCAGCAGAATGATTATTTCCACTGATGGTTTCTCTTGCACTCTCCTCAGCATTTCTCTCAGCTTCTAGGTTAGCTGCATACTCCTGTTTCTTTAACCTAGCAAGGTCTTCAGCATATTGTGAATCATCATCACTCTTATCAGCACCATCGTTAGAAGAATTTCCTGCAAAATTGTTAGTGGAGAAAGAAGGCACAGTAATAGGTTGTTCACCATCTTCAAGCTCACTGTCAGAATCAGCATCCAATGTACTTGCATTGTTACTAGGAGACTCTTGAGAACATGCATTTTGGTTAGCGATATGTCTAGAATAACCCAAGTAACCAGTTAAATAATCAAGGTCAAAAGACCACACATGACCCTGTCCTTGAACATTAGGCTTATCTTCAAGATATCTCATGTTCAAAGTCTCCTCTATCTTCCTAGCAGACAAGTTGTACACTCTGTAAGCTTTACTATGAGCTGAATAGCCCACTATATAACCATCATCAGCCTTCTCATCAAATTTACCAAGTGGATCACTAGTATTAAGAATTGTCACTTGACAGCCAAACGGTTTGAGGTAATGGATAGCAGGAACTTTCCCAAACAAAAGTTCATATGGTGTTTTGAGGTGAGGTCTAGTAATGGATACCCTGTTCAACACATAACAAGATGTGCCAACAGCTTCAGTCCAAAACATAGTGGGTAACTTAGAGTCTGCTAGCATAGATCTTGCAGCCTCTATCAAGGTCCTATTTTTCCTTTCAGCCACCCCATTTTGTTGTGGGGTTCTTGGAGTGCTATAGTCCCTTTTAATACCTTTAGACCTGCAGAGTTCTATAAGTACAGCATTCTTGAACTCTGTCCCATTATCACACCTGATTCCTTTAACCTTCTTGTTCAACTGATTTTCCACAAGGGTAATGAAGTCTTTCAGTACTTGTGATGTTTCATCTTTAGTCCTCAGAAAGAATACCCAACAAAATCTACTAAAGCCATCAGTGATAACCAAAAAAAAATACTTGTGATCTATGCTTCTTATTTGAGTTGGACCAAAAAGATCCATATGAAGCAGCTGAAGAGGTTCAGAAATGATGCTCACAGCAGTAACAGCTTTGTATGAGGCTCTGTGTTGCTTTCCTTTGTTGCAGGCAACACAAATATGATCATTGGTGAATAATTTGGAAGGAAGACCTTCAACAAGACTCAGTTTAGAGAGCTGGTTTATGGTCTTGAAGTTCACATGAGCCATCCTCCTATGCCATTTGGTAGACTCATCCAGGGATGCTTTGGCCACCAAACAAGTTGAGTCACCTTCTGGTTTAACATCAGTTAAGTTGAATGTATAAAGATTATGATTTCGAGGAACTCTCAGCAGAATAGAGGTTTCTTCTGGGAGTTTGAAGTCTTTTGACAGCACAAGACATTCATCCTCTGAGAAGAGTACTTTGTTCTTGGTGTCACAGATTTGTGAGACTGAGAACAAGTTGAAGTGTTGGAGTTCCTTGACAAAGTATACATTCTTAAAATCCAGTTGAGGTGTTTTGATGGTCCCTTTTCCCGTAATTCTCCCATCACTTCCACCAAAGGTCACATTGCATCCACCTTCTATAGGTACAAAGTTATGCATTAAATCCCTGTTCCCAGACATACTCCTTGAACAACCACTGTCAACAATTCCAATATCCTTATGCTTAAGGGATGATCCTACAACAACAGCAAAAATATACAAAAAATTAGTACACTATGGAGGCTCAAGTCATTGCTGACTTGAACCTGCCTTGTGGATCATTAGATTTAAGCCAAGCAGATGTAAAAGATCCACTATTGTTCTTGGGTTTCTATTGAAATTTAGGTCCCCTTTGATTCCAAGAACAACCTGCTGAGGACTTGACAGCAGTATCCCTATACCCGTTCCCAGCATTCACAGAGTCAACATATCCAGGCCTAAACCATTATTAAAATATGAACTTGTTGGTTGCACATATGGTTTAGCAAAAGATCTTCTCCAAGTAAAAGGAGAATCAGTATAAGATTCTTGTGGAAAATAAGGTGGTATAGCATTAACATTGGTCCACATTGGACTAGATGCCCTAGAATCACCACACCTACTCATTCTTTGCTTATGATAATCACAATCCTTAATTAAATGAAATTTACTTCCACACACAAAACATGTCTTCTGTTTAGAAGATTTATTCAAACCAAAAGATGTTCTATTACAAGCAGAAGTATTCGAACCAAAACCATGAAAAGAATTGTTTTTAACAGAATTATTATGCAAAGAATTAGAAAACAGGTCTTCAGAGGGAACTGTCTTGGAAGTTGATTCCTTGGCAGCAACTCTGACATGCTTATTGGTAGTCTTGGGTGCCGGCAAGGGTGAAGACTTGGGTAGGTCAGACTTGGGAAGGTCAGACTTGTCATTTGAATCACACTCTGTGGACCCTTGCTGGGTGGACTTGTCACTGTTAACACAAGAGACAAAGTCATTAGAAGATGTTTCAGGGTCTGGCAAGTCTTTTGACTTTTTGCCGTAGAGATGGTGTGATCCATCAAAGTCAGTAGAAATAGGAAGGTCAATGGGCATGTGCTCACCTCTAATAGGTCCACGTACAGCATGTAGGTCACCTTCTTTGACAAAGTTAGCTAAGCCTGCTGGTGTAGATTTACGCCCATCATTCCTAGCTTCTAGCCCTACATACTTTTGAAAACCTAAACCTATTGTAGAAGTCACTGATTGACTACCATATATGTGACTGGCTAGCTTGTTCCCATTCATTTGCCATTCATTATGCCTAGCTACCTCTTCATCTAGTTTCTTTTTCAATTCTCGATTCTCTGACTCTACATCTGCTCTTAACTTCTCAGATCTTTTTAACTCATTATTAGAACATTCAAGATCACTCTCTAATATCCTAATTTTTTCATCATAAGCTATTTGATTCTTCTGAAACCAAACCTTTTGTCTTTCTAATGTTTTTAAAGCATGTTTATAAGCATCAACCTCAACATAGCATTCATTATATTTAGGTTTTAAAGTATCATAAGCTTCTTTGAGTTCATAATAACGCTCACTACAACCAAACACACAGTTTTGTACCTGGGAGATGCCCATCAATGCAATCTGATCATGCCTATCCTCTGAAGTACAACTTGCAAACAAACCAGTATTGTCACCACTAAGACCATCATCATTCTCCTGCTCATGTTGCGTCCAATCCACAGTTTTATCAAGAGTAACCAAAGCTGCTGAAGCCTTTCCAGCATCCCTTTGATTCTGCTGATAGGAAGAGTAATTCACCTCATCACCAGCTTTTCTGTCCTTGCACTCTTTGGAGAAGTGACCCATTTGATGACATGTAAAGCACTTGACCTTCTTTTTGTCAAACCTAGCTGGATCTCTTCCCTGAAATCCGAACTTCCTTCCAGCCTTTCTTTCAAATTTCTTGATGTCCATAGAAAGCATGGCCACCTGCCACATTAACTTCATCTCTTCCATCTCCAATGGATCCACCTGTTCGAAATCCTCATAAGCAAGTTGCTGTTGAGGGTCATAATCAGCAAAGAAGGATCCAAGTACATCTTCCATTACCCCACTAGTTCTTTGTTGAGAACTAGATGAAGCAGCAGTATAAGATGAGGATGAGTAATACTCTGTTGGATTTGGAGCATGGATCATCTTTGGGGTAGATGCCCCAATAAAGGCTGTGTGACTAGTAGTGGATGATGACCGAAAAGGACTTCTTACATCATGTTCAAGAGCTTTAAGTTTGTTGTACAGCTCATCAAAAGTAAGCATATCCAAACCACCTTTAGCTTTTAAAGCAATGCTTACTTGTAGCCAGGATGAAGGTAATGACCTCAAGAACTTAGAATTACAATCATCATTATCTGGCTTTGCCTGTAGCTGATTTAACTGACTTAAGATCTTGTGAAACTTGTCGTAGCCCTTGTGAATTCCTTCCTCTTCAGAGATTTGAAAGTCTTGAAACTGTTGTCGCAGCATGGACTTTCTCATTCTCCTAGACTCCTCATTCCCTCCGAACTTAGCCTTGATCGCCAACCATATATCCCTAGCATCTCCCATATAATGAAAATCACTCAAGTGATCTTGAGGTATCGCCTGAAGGAGTATAGTTCTCACCTTGTGCTCTCTTTGAACTGCCAGGATCTCATCAGCAAATTTTGGAGGAGCAATGACAACAGTACCATCAGGATCAGTGGTTGTCCTTTTTAAGCTGTTTCCCTTCTGCACGATTGACCAGAGATTCCAATCAATGTTGGAAATCCAGTTTTGCATCTGCATGGCCCATAGGTCATACTCTTCTTTTTTCAAGTATGGGAATTTAGCATTGCTGTTGGATAGACTAAGCTATTGTAGGGAGGCACCGTTATTGTTGTTGGCAACTTCAACATCGTCCAAAACTCCAGACATGGTGAAGAATGTAGTGATTGTAAGGATAAAAACAAAGAACTGTTCTTAGTATCGTAGAGACTCTCACGAGGCTCTGATACCACTTGTTGAAACTAGCAGACCTTGATAGATCTTGAGCTCGTGGATCGTTAGCTATGCCTATGTAATCACAAGCACAGTAAAAGACAATCTCTACAACTTGTATTAAGTAGCGGAATTATAAACACAAGTAACACAAATAACTAAGAACTCTGTGATCCTCTATGGATCTTTATATTAACTAAAACTTTGTTTTCCAATCGGTACATAACTCATACTATTGTGTTCCTTTTATAGACAAGTAACCCTAAACAAACCCTAAACCGTTTCCCAAGAAACGTATAAACATAAAACTAAATAAGAGATACACAATCACTTCCTAATAAAGCTCATGTATATCCAAACTAAATATACTAAACACGGAATAATAACTTCCGCAGAAACAAACTATTCTCTGTAATACTTTAGTAGAATTATGTGTTCGGCAGAATCCATACACTTCAGCAGAATCCCTTCAGCATAATCCATACTTCACATTATTCCCAACAGATATTTTTAGAACAAGAGCTCCCCCTCAATATTTGCATCAAGCATCATTGTAATAGAAATAATTTTCGTCTTTGAGGGGTTGGCTTGCATCTAAGAGTAGTTATATAAAGAATGTGGTTTTCAAAATAGTTGCTCCCCCTCAATATGTGCATAGATTTTTGAAAAATGTTTTGCACATATTAGGAAAAGACTGCACATTGAAATAAATTTATCACGTTTCAAATATTTGTGGTTTAAGATAGATGCTCCCCCTCAGCATGTGCATTAAAAATTTGAAATCGTTTGGCACATGTGGGAAGGAGAGCTTGTACATCCTTATAAAACCATCTACCGAATTATCAGTTTAAATCCAATTTAAATCACAATATCTCCCCCGATCACACTTATCAAATCATTTGAGATTTGTGATCTCTGTAGATTTAAATTGATTTTGAAAGCTTTTAAGGAGAATTGTGACTTGATTATGAAAACGTTTTAACTGATAAGGATCGGATTTTAAGACTTTAAACTCCATTGATTAAACATGCATGATTATCTTTTGAAAACAATTGTATGACAAATAACCTTTTGATTTAATTGAAATCATTCTCCCCCTCAATCAATGACATATGTTGTTGATTGAGAGATAGATGTTTTTGACAAATGTTAAGTCCAGATGATTTTCAAAAATAGAGTCCGAGTTATTTTTCAAAGCAATTAGTTTGCATTAGATAGTAAGTAATTGTTTATAGAATCAGAGCATGAGTTTTGAAAAACAAGATAAAGCATGGCTCTGTTCTTACTATGAAAAACGGGTTACTACCTGAAATGACAATAAACCATTGTTTCACTTTCTCCCAAAAATATTTTTGATTTTTTTTAGGAACATTCTTTGAATGACAGCACAAAGACCGTAGATATTTTCGAATCGAGAAAAACATGACATTTTTTTTTATTTTTTTTTAAGATTTTTCAATTTTTATGGATTTTTGAAAGTTTTATATTTTTCTATTTGCTTTTTGAAGGTTTTGTAATTTTGTATTTTGTTTTTTGAATAACTATTTACAAGAGATTGATGAAAAAGGACCTTTACTCCTCGTTTTCCTCTTGAAGACGTTTGAGTGTTTCCGGTTGTAGACTCTTTAGACCAAGTCGTGGGAGTATAAACTCAAAACGTTCTCTAGTAAGAGCTTTGGTGAATATGTCTGCTAACTGGTATTCAGTCCTCACAAAATAGAGTTCCACCACACCGTTTTCTACTTGCTCCCTGATGAAATGATGTCGAATGTCGATGTGCTTTGCTCTTGAGTGTTGTACGTTGTTGCATGAGAGAGCAATAGCACTTTTATTATCATAGTACAGAGGGATTTTGTTGAATTCAAAGCCATAGTCAGATAATTGAGATCTCATCCATAGGATTTGAGCACAACAGGATGACATGGCTATGTATTCACCCTCTGTAGAGGAAATAGAAGTACTCATTTGCTTCTTTAAAGACCAAGCTTATCACCCAAAAATTGAGCACCTCCAGACGTGCTTCGACGTGTATCTTGACATCCTGCATGATCAGCATCTGCATAGGCTGTTAGTGACATATCGGTGTCCTTCGGGTACCAAAGTCCCATATTGATGGTTCCTTGGAGATATTGAAAGACCCGTTTAACCGCTTCAAGGTGCTTTTTGGTAGGCTTAGCCTGATATCTAGCACACATGCAAACAGCGAACAGAATGCCTGGTCTACTAGATGTGAGGTACATCAGGGATCCAATCATACTACGATATTTCGTTTGGTCTACCATGATCCCTGAGTGGTCCTCATCCAGTTTAGTACGCTCTATCATGGGAGTGTCAACAGGGTCACTAGAATCAAATCCAAATTTCTTTAAAATCTCATGTGCATATTTAGATTGATTTATAAAAATGCCTCCGGGACTTTGTGAAATTTGTAATCCCAAGAAAAATGACATTTGTCCCATCATTGACATTTGGAATTTGGAACCCATTTCATTTGAAAAACGATCACATTCATTGGGGTCAGTCGAGGCAAAAATAATATCATCAACATATATTTGAACGTGAATTAAATGTTTGCCTGACTTTCTGGTGAACAATGTCGGATCAACTTCTCCTTTGCTGAATCCAGTAGATAGAAGAAACTTTGATAGTGTATCATACCATGCCCTTGGAGCTTGCTTCAACCCGTAGAGAGTTTTCTTCAAGCGATAGACATGAGTAGGATGCTCTGGATTCACAAAACCTTCCGGTTGGCTGACGTATACGACTTCTTTAAGATCTCCGTTAAGAAACGTTGTCTTTACGTCTATCTGATAGACTACCATGTTCTTACTTGCAGCATTAGCCAAGAAGATTCTGATTGCCTCGATACGAGCAACTGGAGCCAATGATTCTTCAAAGTCAATACCCTCCTCTTGACGATATCCTTTTGCAACCAATCGAGCCTTGTGTTGGGTCTATTTAGATTTGATGATACAAAACAAGAAGAATGAAACATGAAGGACTTAATGTGACAAGAAGGAAACTACAAAAAGATGGAGGATTTGGAAGATTCTAGAAGATATGCTTAAAGGAATATTTAGTTTCCTAATTGTATTATGATTCCTCTTGTAAACCCTAGATGTCTCTAGTATATAAAGAGACATAGGGTCATTAGTTTTAGAGTACGTACAAGATGTAAACCGAAGGTGTGTGTGTGTGGGAACCTAGGCGTAGGGATTTGGGAAAACGCCTAGGGTTTAGTTAGTTAGTGTTAGATCAAGTCTTTGATCTTTATTATAGTTAGTTTATGATAATGAAAAACCTTGTTCATAATAATGTTGATTCTATGTTTGAATATTCCGCTTTCATTATTATGTGTTCCTAGATATAATATTAGACCTAGTCTAAGAGCTTACAACGATCTAACAAGTGGTATCAGAGCTTGTGTGGAAACTCTGACTAATAAGAAAACTGATTTCAACAAACCCTGAAGATGTCGACTGAAGCTGCATCAACTCCTATCACAGAGGTATGTTCTAAGTGTCATGATTTTTATCAAAAAGTACTTAATGCTTATGTTTACGAAAGAGATAACTGTATAAAGGCTAGGTCTGAGGTAGCTGGTTATCAAATAACCCTATAGTCAATGGAAGCCAAAATATTAACACATGAAAATAATGAAATGGCTTGGGCTGAAAAGTATGAACAACAAGATTATCAGTTAAAACTAAGTGAATGGAAACTAAATTGTAAAATTGCTGAAATAGAGAAATTAACTAAGGAAAGAGATGATTTGTCAGCAAAGTTTGATGCCTGGAAAGAATCTGGTCTATCACATGTTACTTATGTTCAAAAACAGAGAAGATCATATATTAGAACTGGCTTAGGTTTTGGTATGGACTTTGATAACATAGAAGAGAATCAATCTGGTGATGACCTAGAGGATATAACCACTAGTGATGATGAACTCATTAATTATGTAGACACATCTAGTAATGAGGATTCAACTTGTGAACCACCTCCCGAATATAAGAAAGACAAGGGTTATCATGCTATCCCACATCCTATAGGTAGTCATCAACCCATAAGACCTGATGTTTCACGTTTTGGTGTAGACAGTCTAGAGTTTAGGAAAAAGCTTATTGGTCAATCTAGGTCTGAAACCCCAAAAGAAACTGTTGAAAATTATGTTCAAAGTCAAGCAGTACCTTCAACTCAAAGTACTGCTCCACAAGCAGTACCTTCAGGAAAACATTTTCAAAACAGTACTGCTAAACCTTTTTGGGATACGTTTGGTCAAAACAGGTTCAATCACTCACCTAGAAGGCAAAATAGTTTTGGTCATAGACATAGAAGAATTCACTTTGGGAGTATGGGTCAAAAACTGTGTTTTGTGTGTTTTAGTCCTAATCATTTAATCAAGGATTATGAACATCATTCAGAATACCTTAGAAAATTTCCAAAGAACAGGTCTGCCAACCAGAAACCTAGAGAAAACAAACCAGTCTAGAATAATTCAAATGGGGTTAATCACAGCAATTTCTCACCAGACCATAGGTACCCTCACCAGAGAAGACCTTTTTCTAAACCACCAGTACCTTCACAAGCAGTACCTTCCCAAAGTACTGCTTAATTCAAACAAGGTACTGCTAACACTGCTGGGAACAGGAACCCTAGGAGATCTCATTATTATCAACCTAGAAGGTATTATAATTCACATAGGGAATCTAGATCACAGGAACCAAGTGTTAAAACCGAATGGGTTAAGAGAGAATGTACTGCAGAAGGACAAACAGTACTTTCAACAAAAAGTGAATCATATGTTTTTATAATACAAGAAAAAGAGAATGAATTTGTAAACGAGAGTTCTGTTGAAAATCCAGAAAGTTTTGAAAATCCACATGCTAAAAATCAAAAGATAATTCTGGATCATGTTTTAAAAAATAGTGGGAATTACATACTCAAAGAATTTGAGTTTGTAACTCCATAAGGGGAATACAAGTCAGTAATGGCTTGGGTTCCTAAAAGAAACTAACTCTCTAAATCTTTTTGCAAGGCAACCCAGAAGAGGAGCTTAAAGATCATCTTATTGTGGATAGTGGTTGCTCTGGAAGCATGACAGGAGACAAGGAGATTCTGTCAGATTTTCGATCTATTAGTGGAGGACGAGTTGCATTTGGGAATGATCCCAATGGAGGAAGAATTACTAGAAAAGGAACCATCAAAGCAAGGCGTATAGATTTTGAGAATGTTAGATATGTGAAGGAGCTCAAGTTCAACTTATTGTCAGTTTCTCAAATCTGTGATAAAAAGCATCCTGTGTTATTCACTGACACAGAATGTCTCATCCTTTCTCCTGAGTTCAAGTCTGTTGATGATGGCTCGGTAGTTCTTAGAGTACCAAGAACCAATGATGTGTATAGTCTAGATATGAAAAGACTTCATTCTTATAGGAGAGCCACATGTTTGGTGGCAAAAGCAACATCTGAAGAAGCACATCAATGGCATAGAAGATTGGGCCATGTGAATTTCAAGAATATCAACAAACTGGTCAAAGGAAATTTAGTTAGAGGTTTACCTTCAAAGACTTACAAGAATGATCCCTCCTGTTTGGCATGTAAGAAGGGTAAACAACAAAAAGCTTCCTGCAAGAAGCTTGAGGAAAGGACTGTTAGAGAACCATTGGAGCTGTTACATATGGATCTATTTGGTCCTGTATCTGTTACAAGTTTGAACAAGAAGAAGTACTGCGAAGTTGTCACAGATGATTGCAGTAGATTCAGTTGGGTATTTTTCTTAGGATTTAAAGATGATACTTTTGATGCTATTCAGACTCTCATAATAGCACTTGAAAACCAATTGAGACTCAAGGTTAGAGGTATTAAATGTGACAATGGAACTGAATTCAAGAACAAGCTTATGGATGAATTTTGTGCAAACAAAGGAATCAAGAGGGAGTTCAGTATTGCCAGAACACCACAGCAGAATGGTGTTGCATAGAGAAAGAATATGACTTTGATTGAAGCAGCCAGAACCATGCTAGCAGATTCACAACTACCTATTCAATTATGGGCTGAAGCTGTAAGTACTGCTTTCTATGTACTTAACAGAGTATCAGTTACTAAGCCACAGATGAAGACACCTTATGAGTTTCTGATTGGCAACAAACCCAACATTCGATTTATGAAGCCTTTTGGATGCCCTCTTACTATTTTAAATACAATTGATCATCTGGTTAAGTTTGATGGCAAGTCTGAAGAAGGTTATTCATTAGGGTACTGCACCAACAGCAAAGGCTTTAGAGTATACAACAGAGTCACTAAGAAGGTTCAAGATTTTCTTCATGTTGAGTTTTTAGAAGATCAAGACAATCAGAAGGGTAAAGGTCCTGATTGGATGTTTGATCTTGAAGTTTTAACTCCTTCTATGAACTATGTACCTGTTAGAGAAGAAAATCAACCTGTACATAATGAAGAAGATTTACAGTATGTTGTTCATGGAGTTCATATTAGTCCTGATGTTGTTCCTGATGAAGAATCAATTTTTGTGGAACCAATGAAAAGTACTGATAAGCCAAAATCCTCATTGTCTGCTGAGGACCAATCTATTCAAGAAGAACTTAATCAGATGCTTCTTCAAGATGTTTTAGCACATTCTTATACTGATGATCAAAGAAGAGCTTATGAGGAAGCAAAGAAAAAGACCAAGACTGCAGAGTACTCTTACAGTACTTTGGACAGTACTTTTGACCAAAGTACTGCTGCACCCATTTCCAGCACTTTGGATGATTTGGATGATCCTACTATGCCTGGCTTAGAAGATACTGATGATGAGTTTGAAGTTGAAGGTATTTTCTCAGATTCCAATGAAGATGCTGATTTCACTAATTTGGATGATACCTATGGAGTTCCACAGTCTCCAAACAAAAGAATTCATAAGAATCAGCCTACTGATCAAATCATTGGTCCTTCTACTTCTGGAGTGATGACAAGACACAAAGCTAAGAGTTTTACTAAACCTCATAATGCTTTGCTTAGCTTTGTCTATAAACAGAACAGGCTAAATCATAAGGACCATCAAACATGCATGTTTACTTGCTTTATCTCTCAAGAGGAACCCAAGAATATTGCTCAAGCATTGACTAAAGAAAGTTGGGTTGAAGCTATGCAAGAAGAACTTCTATAATTCAGACTTAAAGAAGTTTGGGTATTATGTGATCTTCCTGATGGTAAGAAGGTTATTGGTACAAGATGGGTGTTCAGAGTCAAGAGAGATGAAAGAGGGAATGTTATTAAAAACAAAGCAAGATTAGTTTCACAAGGCTACAGACAAGAAGAAAGAGTTGATTATGATGAAGTGTTTGCTCCTGTAGCAAGGATAGAAGCAATTTGAATCTTTCTTGCTTTTGCTTCTTATATGGGATTTCAGGTTTATCAAATGGATGTCAAGAGTGCCTTTTTATATGGCAAGATTACAGAGGAAGTATATGTCAAACAACCTCCTGGTTTTGAGGATCCTAAACATCCAAACAAAGTTTACAAAGTTGTCAAAGCTCTTTATGGCCTTCATCAGCCACCTAGAGCTTGGTATGAAAGGCTCTCTACTTTTTTATTGCAACATGGTTATAGGAGAGGAGCTATTGATAAGACTTTGTTTATCAAGAGAGACAAGAAGGATATCATGTTAGTCCAAGTTTATGTTGATGATATCATATTTGGAGCTACTAAACAGTCCATGGTCAAGGAGTTTGAGCAGCTGATGCAGAAAGAATTTCAAATGAGTTCAATGGGTGAGTTAACTTTCTTTTTGGGACTTCAAGTTAAGCAGTCAAAGGAAGGAATTTTCATAAGTCAAGACAAGTATGTATCGGACATACTTAAGAAGTTCAATTTTGATGACATGAAGCCTGTTACTACACCTATTAAATCTATCAACTCATTGGGCAAGGATGAAGATGGACAACCAGTTGAAGTCAAGTTATACAGATCAATGATTGGCTGTCTTATGTATCTTACTGCATCAAGACCTGATATTATGTTTGTTGTTTGTCTCTGTGCAAGATATCAAGTCTCACCAAAGGTTTCTCATATGAATGCAGTAAAGAGAATTTTTAGTTATTTGAAACAACAACCTAAGTTGGGGTTGTGGTATCCAAAGGATTCACCTTTTTACTTGGAAGCTTTTTCAGAAAGTGATTATGCAGGTGATAACTATGACAGAAGATCAACCACAGGTGGATGCCAATATCTTGGAAGAAGATTAGTCTCATGACAATGCAAGAAACAGAAAATTGCAGCAACATCATCAACTGAAGCAGAATATGTGGCTGCTGCAAGCTGTTGTGGTCAAGTGTTGTGGATGCAAAATCAACTCTTGGATTATGGTTTCAATTTCAAGAATACTCCTATCAATATTGATAATGAGAGTACAATTTGCATTGTGAAGAATCTTGTTTATCATTCCAAGACAAAGCATATTCAGATTAGGCATCACTTTATCAGAGATTGTTATGAGCATAGGCTCATTAATGTTGTCAAGGTGCATACAGATTGTCACACCCCCAAATTACCTGTTTTGCAGCGGAATGGAATTCCTGGGGATTGACTGTCATAGCATCACAATCACAGTTATATTGAACGACCTAAAGTGTCGTTTGGAAAATACATCGCTTGAATTAATAAAAACATTCAGAGTTACAAAGATAGGTCCCAAATGAAAGTTACTATGTGCGGAAAATAAATTTGTTATAAGTCAAACGATGTTTTTAAAGTTCATAAAACCCAAGTAAGACGCGTCGTCACCGCGACTCTATGATATGTCCACATGCATGCCATGAAGTGTATGCCTTAGATACCTGAGATAAAACATGCTAAAAGTGTCAACACAAAGGTTGAGTGAGTTCATAGAGTTTGTGTTGAAATGTAAAGTCCTTCAAAATCGTTTATGCAGCAAAGGCATTGTAAATCCACTCAGTTCCAAGTTCCGCCCATACAAAACTTGCAACCTGTGTGTTCACAACCCACTGCCGAAATGTGTATAGTTTATGATCAAGCGCATGATGTCAAATGAATTCATAAAATAGTGCATAACTTAATGTATCCATAGTTACTTAATATAACACATAATTCGTACGGTTTCAAATTGTTCCATGACCATTAGTTCAGGATTGTACCAAGACCATTAGACCATGATTGTACCAAGTCCGTTAGTACATGACTATACCAAGACCATTAGACCATGATTGTACCAAGTCCGTTAGTACATGACTATACCAAGTCCGTTAGTTCATGAGTATACCAAGTCCGTTAGTTCAACGTTATCCAAGTCCGTTAGATCGGGATCATACCAAGTCAGTTAGCTCAATGATTCATGATAAAGAAATTCTAAGTATGGCGATATTGTTACTTCGTATGACTAACATTCAGTTCAGATAAACATATAGTTTGCAAATAATCATGTTTGCCATAAAAGTTGTTGAGCATGTATCTCCCCCAAAGAGTTTAATAAAAGCATTAAAACAATTGAAAATGGGGCTATGGAAACTCACTTGGACAAAGATGCGATGGCAAAAGTGAGTACACCGAAATGTAGCGTGAATCACTAAACTTGACCTATTATGAATGATATGATACATATCTTGCAAAAATTGAGTGAAATAATAATAATCGTGTCGTATTTAAGAAAAACGTCGTAATTATATAAATACAACAATTTAGTTACAAAATAAATCTAAAACACTGAGTAAACTCATAATATTATTTTTATAACTTAATATGAGTATAAAAATATATCAGGATAATTTTTGGAAGTAATTGATCAATTGTTCAAAATAATTAATCACGCGATAACGTTTATTTAATATAAAATTTAACGTTTCACGAAAAATGCAAAACCATGCATAATATTGATATGAAATGATGACAATGATGTTAATGAAATGTAGACTAAACTTAGTCTATATGAAATGACCTCGATGATATGATCATGAATTCACTGCTAAACCATTACGATTACGTGAATTTGATGCTCGTAAACCTAGTTCACGATAAATGATAAATAATGAAGCATGAGTAATGTTTTGAGAATGATCTAAAAAATACGAGTTGTCACACAGATGATAATGTAGCTGATCTACTCACCAAAGGCTTTAATGTTTCAAGATTCAATCACTTGGTGGTGAGTATTGGCATGATCAATTACTAAGTTACATTTAAGGGGAGGACTATTTGGCGTAAGTATAGTCCTATGCATTGTTTGAGGGGAGGATGTTTCTGTTTTATAAGTGTTTGATATTATAAGGAAGAGAATGGGAAAGTACTGATTTTTGATTTTATGAAAGTACTGCTTGGAAAGTACTGCAAAGGAAAGTACTGCACACGTGGAAAGTGTTGTTTATCTTATCAAAGTACTGTTCCAACGGTCATATTGAGGGGAAAACTACCCTAACGGTAACTTAGTTATTACGAGCTGTGATTTTTCAAATCTCACCTATAAATAACTACTCTCCGAATTTCCCTCTCATATTGATATCTTCTAATCTTTTCCATATTTCTCTCACTTTCACCTATATTATTTGTTCTATTTCTTACTGTGATCATATAACCATCAATGGCGGGTCGTAATACTGTTTCCAAACACAACATGGTGGCAAATTTAGACAAGACTTAAGCGAATGTAATTTTTCATGATATTATCGATTTTCTTACTGGATCGCCTATTAGTTATGCGCTTTTAGTAGAACCCGATGTAACTGAGCCCTGGATTCAACAATTTTGGGAAACTGCTAGGGTTCATATGGAGAATGATGAAAAATATATTCATGTTATGGTTGCTGGGAAAAATGTCAAGATTACTGAAGCTTCTATTCGAGAAGACTTAGTGTTTGAAGATGCTGATGGGGCTGTTCGTTTTGATAAGCAACTAATTTGGGATACTTTTGGGCACATTGGTTATGAAGGGTCCTTAACTGAACAAACATTTAGGAAACCCTTATTTTGTCCTCACTGGAAGTTTTTAGTGCATGTGTTGCTTCATTGTATTAGTGCTAAAAGTACATCATGGGCAATTTGGATCAAATATAGCATCTGCTATAGTAGGATTGGCTACTGATTGTGTTTTCAATTTTTCAAGGCTAATTTTAGATGGAATGCTTTCACATATCACTCATGGTTCAAAATGGTTGATGTATCCAAGATTTGTTCAAGTATTCCTAAATAAACAACTTTCAGATGTACCAAAACGATTTGTTCAAGTATCACTCATGGGTCAAATCTAAAAAGAAGGAGCAAAGGCAGTTTAAGAAGACTAAGCGCCAAAAAGTTCAAAAACAATCTTCATTCCAAATGGGGAGGAATTTAGAAGAAAAGAATTTGAAAGAAGATGTTCATAAAGAGAATGAACCTCAAGATACTGAAGAACATGAAAGGACTGAAGTTCAAGGAACAAATATTCAGCCTGAAGATACTGAGGAACAAGTTATTGATGTTCAAGTTCAAAGTACTGATGATCAAGGTACTGCTGATCAAAGTACTGCTTTTACTGGAACTTACAGATAAGAATTGGTTACACCAAGGGTGTTAGACTTTGAAGAAGAAGATGGTCCTTCAACAACTGTCATACCAGAGGAAGCTGATACACCTCAAAGAATACACACTGCAAGTGATGATGATACAATTGCTGAGATTTTGCAAGATTTATCAAAACCAAGAGGTGTTACTATTTCAGGAGTACAAGAAGAGGAACAACCAAGAGTTTCTCAACCTGTTATTGATCCAAAGGATAAAGGTAAAGGCAAGTTAATAGAGACAAAGAAGAAAAAGAAACCTACTTTAGCACAGATAAGAGCTGCTCAAGTTGTTATGAATGAGGAAGCAGCTAGAAAGTTTCAAGAGGAATTAAATGCTAAAGATAGAGAAGCTAAGGAAATTGAAGCAGCTCATAATAGAGAAGCAGCTAAGAAATTGCAAGAGGAATTGAATGCTGAAGCTGATGAACCATTAGAGTCACCTATTCCTGTTAGATTTCTACCAAGAAGGCCAAATCGAGCTAAAGACAGAAATGCAATGATGGCTTATTTAAAAAGTCAATGGTATAAAGGATTGCATAGGTTTAATTATTTGGAGATGAAAGAATTGTATGATGCTGTTAGGGAAGCTTATAAGAAAAGTGTTGAAAGCATCAAGGATTATAAAGATGATGCTGCTTGGAAAGAAAAAGATAGAAAAAGAAAAAGAAAAACTGAAGTTGAAGATATACAGTCATCAAAGAAAGAGAAAGTTGAGTTACGATCTGATACTAATGATGAACTAAAGAATTACTTAAGAATAGTGGATTTTGAGTATTCTACAGATGATGTTGAGATGAAAATGAACAGATCTCAAATTATTGCTTTTGAAGTTGTAGAATCCAAGGATGGAAGTTATCTGATGTTTCATAGAGCTGATGAAAGTTTCAGAGTGTTCAATAGGATATGGGATTTATTGCACATTATAGATAGAGTGAATTTATTTTATTTATATCATGTGGTGCGAGATTACTTTGAACAAAATCCATCAGAAGGAGTTGGTTTAGTATTGCTTGGAGATCTCACAACTGTATGGGAAACTGAAGAATAAAGCACTGCTAAAATTTGGAAGAATCAAGAGAATTGGGAGATTGTTAGCTGGAGATTCTTTGAAGAATCTGGAGTACATGTTCTAGAGCTAGAAGATGGAATTATGATTCATATGTTAGCTGATAGAAGATATCCTCTTACACCAGAACTTATGAGGAGGATGCTGGAGCATGGAATGGAAGTAGAAGAAGATAATGAAATAGCATGTCTGGTTATCAAGCTGTTTATCAGATGGACTACAATTGCTGATGATGATGAATAACTGGTATGAATCTTATTTGATTAAATTTTTGATATATCAGTACTTTATTCAAAGTACTGCTGATTAAACAGTACTTTCATCAAAGTATTGCTTGAAGTTTTTAAACCAGTTACTGATTTTGAAAAACTTTTGTGATAAATGTTTTGAAACAAAGGTTCAAAGAAATAAATAGTTTTTGAGATGGTAATACCAATAGGTTATCAATCCACCATGGTTACAAAAGGATTGGCTAATCCATGAGCAAACGGCTCTGGTAAATATATTTCAAATCCGTTTTTAGTTGACAACTTGCTAATAAGTTGGATGGTAATCAACTCACCATATCAGTAATGTGAAGAGTTGGCTAGCCCACAAGAAAATGGTTTGTGGTAAAGGCTGTGGAAAAACCATTATATGGTAATTAGTTAACCATGATGAAAGAATTAACTAGTCCAAAAGGGTACAGCTTTTGGTAAAGACAACTCAAATCTGTTGATAGCTGATGATTTGCTAAAAATTATATGGTTATCAGTGTACCATGATCTTACACATCAAAACATTTGGCTACTCCAGAGTTAATGGCTCTGGTAAAGAGAACTCAAATCCATTAAACTTTCAATGATTCACCTCTCACAGGAGTTTACACACCTGGAAGTGATGAGAATAGACTAAAACTTAACTGAATTAAATGTACAAATTGTCTTATGTTGCTGAAAAGATGGAGCTTGCTGAATGTTGCAGAAAAGATATAATATTGTTGTTTGATGCTGAAAAGAATTACACGGATAAAGACTACTTTGATGATGATATAAGCAGAGAATCTACAAAGATAAAATCTGAAGATAAAGTAACAATTCCTCTTTGAAGATAAAGATGTTAAAGCTAAATCTACAAAGGAACTTGAAATCAAGCAAGTAGAATTCAAGTTAGGGGAAGATTGTTGGGATATAGAAGATTAAAGTACTGAAGATTAACAAAGTACTGCAGAAAGATAAAGTACTGCAAGAAGTCAAAGTACTGCTTATCATCAAAGTACTACAAAGATTATAAGTCGGTTGTATTAGATTAAAGATATAAAGTTATGTTTATCCAGAACTTTCTATGTATTGTTTACTTGACGTACAAGGATAAGAATTGTAAATCGTTTAGGGTTATCCTTGAGCCTATAAAAGGACCCCTAGATTGATATTGGTTATACGTGATTTTATTAGAGTTTTAGAGAAGTTCGATATTATTAGAGTTGTTAAAGAGTCTGCATAATAAGCAGAGTTAGAGTTATTAAAAAAATCGTTTAAAGTTAAATTTATTCTTCTTAGCTTTGTTAAGTAAATTCCGCATACTTAATAGAGTTTGCTCAGTGTTTCATTGTTAATAACTTAGGATTTATCCGAGGTTGTTAAACCTTAACAAGCTATTTAAGTTAGTTTGGTTAGAGTACATCGTCAATTGGAGCTTTTAGTAGAAAGTTATTGGGTGTCGAAGTCTGCTGCTGAAACTAAAAAAAAATCGTAACGTTACTACAGCACTGTTTTGTAACGATCATAACTTTTTCGTTAACCGTTGGATCATAACGAAATTTTAGGTGGATGTTCTCTATATACTCATCTAACTTTCCACCAAAGGGATCTTCGATCTGAGCTATTATGTAAAAGTACTGCTTAAAGTACTGCTATTATGTCGAAAGTACTGCTTGATTTTTAAAGTATTGTTGTTCAGTATATGAAAGTACTGCTTGGAATTCAAAGTACTGCTAATTATTGATGAAAGTACTGCTGATTTTTTAAAGTACTGCTTATGCTTCAAAGTACTGTTGGTCTCCTTATGAAAGTACTGCATTTTATATACGAAAGTACTGCCCCTTGTCCAAAGTACTGCTCAAGGTACTGATTCTTCCCAAAGTACTGCTCAAGGTTTTTGCATGGCGAAACTTATTTGGATTGGCAGTCTAATAGTTTATTACGAGGAGATTTGGAGTTAAGGGGAAGTCAAGCATGATGATTGTTATGGATTTTTGGCGACACACACAGGTTATTGTTCACACACACAAGGAGTTTGGTGATTTGTTCTTAAAAGGATTCAAAAAGGCTCGTATTTGATTCTTATGGATTAATTGATTACGAAGAAGGTTGAATATCATTTATTTGATGTTGCAGTTGAGTTTCACAGGTTTGTGTTCTTATCATATAGCTTGATGAATCTAGCAATGTGTAATTTTTCTTATGATACTCTATGCACACATTGGCTATCACTTAAAGGAGTTACATTGTAGTGCTCAGTGTCTCATATTAGTTGAGGATTTTGTCAAGGGATTGCGGTCTACTTATATTTGGTGTTTCGTATAAGTATGGAGTTCCGTGGATAGTACAAGATTTAAGACACAAGTTTGGGAAATTCTACTTCTTCATCAAATTCGTTATATTTGGTTTTCTTCACAAGTGATCATTACATGGAGTCTACAGATTTGAAGAATCAAGAAGATGGTTAACATATGGGTTTCAGGGGAAGCTTATTGTTAAATGTTTAACCATCTACATGCACCACTCAAGGGGAAGTGTTTGATTTTTACTACTGTTGATCATTATTACTACTACTAGTTGGAGTTTTCTACTGTTTTGGATCCATTTTTCTTATGATGTGTAATGGTGGGCGATTTGAAGCATTGGACGGCTTAGATTGGAAGTATGATATTGGTTCGTGGTGGTCAAGATCATTATTTGCATACGTTCCCTATTTGGATAATAACAAAAAGGGGAAGAGATGTTTGAGTGGCATTGCATGGATTAAGGGGAAGACAAGATTGTTTCATTCATGGTGAGATTTAATTATCTCAACTTCTGCTACTTCGTCTAGGGAAGTTCGTACAAGAATCGTGTTTGTTTTTTCATCATCAAATAGGGGAAGATTGTTGGGTCTATTATAGATTTGATGATACAAAACAAGAAGAATGAAACATGAAGGCCTTAATGTGACAAGAAGGAAACTATAAAAAGATGGAGGATTTGGAAGATTCTAGAAGATATGCTTAAAAGAATATTTAGTTTCCTAATTGTATTATGATTCCTCTTGTAAACCCTAGATGTCTCTAGTATATAAAGAGACATAGGGTCATTAGTTCTAGAGTACGTACAAGATGTAAACCAAAGGTATGTGTGTGTGGGAACCTAGGCGTATGGATTTGGGAAAACGCCTAGGGTTTAGTTAGTTAGTGTTAGATCAAGTCTTTGATCTTTATTATAGTTAGTTTATGTTAATGAAAAACCTTGTTCATAATATGTTGATTCTATGTTTGAATATTCCGCTTTCATTATTATGTGTTCCTAGATATTATATTAGACCTAGTCTAAGAGCTTACAACGACCTTCTCACCTTGTTCTTTAAGACATCACCATGCTCATCAAGTTTCACTTTGAAGATCCACTTTAGAGCAATGATCATAGCACAATATGGAGCAGGTACTAATTCCTATACATCAAGTCGATCAAACTCATGAATTTCTTCTTGCGTGGCATTGAACCAGCTGTCTTCATTCATGGCGGTTTTAACGTCTTTTGGTTCAATTTTTGAGAGTATGGAGTTGAAAAAGTACCATAAGGCATCAGTTGCAAGTTGTTTCCGAGTGGATACTGGACGAGAGAGGTTTCCAATGATGTTGTCCAATGGATGATCATGAGTCCATTTTTTGAAGTGTTCATGTGGTTGTTGTTGAGGAACTGATGTAGCAGAGTCGATTTCTCTTGATGAAGATGGTTCTGATGATGATTCAGGAGCAAATACGTTCTCAAAGGGTGCATCTTCGGGATTAACAAAGGGATTAACTTCATTATTGGTACCAGAAACAATTCCATGATGTACACTCGATGATTGATGATTGGTTGATGAAACAGAGTGATCAGCAGCAGGCGCTTCTTGACTTAATGACATAGAAACTGAAGGATTAACTTCATTGACAGGAATAGGAGCAACCTCTGTTGATGGAATTGACAGATCATTAGCATTGGGCTCATATTGTTCATCAAACATTGGGTTAAATAATTTCTTCAAATCATCTTCTGAGGGAGGTACATAAGGAGTTGCTGGTGAAGAATTAGAAACAAGAGCAGAACCGATAGGACTAATTGGTGAAGTTTCAGATGCGGGTCCAGAACTGAATTGTCCTGGAGCCATTTGCCCGGATAGCTCATCGAACATGACGTGAATAGTTTCCATGATATCTCGAGTTCTTTTGTTGTAGATTCGGTAACCCTTCTTGTTTGATGCATAACCTACAAAAACTCCAATGTCCGCTTTAGCTCTTAACTTACCTAAATCTTGACCGTCATTCGCCGGATAGCACAACGCACCAAACATACGAAGGTAGGATAGATCAGGATTTCGTTTATGGAAAAGTTGTTGGGTTCAGTAAATACCCAAACCCCTTAATCTAGGATTTGAATAGAAAGTAGCCCAAGTGTTTAATCCGTTAACACAAACAGGTCACTGAGTGCATAGTCTCTCAGTGAGTCATCTTCAGGATACTCAGTATGAGGCGAAGAAGAAGTCTCTCCACTCAGTAAGGCGGAACTTAAAGGGTGAAGACTGAGTCAAGAAGAAGATGATGGATTCAGTGAGTGATGAAAATAACTCACTGAATCCCTAAGATTCCTCTCCAACTTCTTACACTGAAGACAAACTGAAGTAGAAGACTGAAGGATGTAAAGACTAAAGAAAGAGCGAGACAAGGCGGGAAAAGGTTGAATCAGATAAGACGAAGTCCTTATCAACCAAAGTCAACTTTCTTTGAATGGCAAAAGATCAGGCTCAGTGTCATCACTGAACTTAGGAAAGTAGTCTTGTCTCTTACCTAGAATAGTCTTTGTAAACAGAGACAAAATACATCAGTATTTTGTCTTCTGTATGATGTCAGTTTGTCACTTAGGAAAGAGTCAAATATCATACATGTATAAATAGCATAAGAGATGGAGTGAAAAGGTTAAGCTTGTAAATTGTAAAAACACACATACACGCAAGCCATCTTTTCACTCCTCCAAATACAACTTAGTTCCTGAGATAGCTCAGTGAGCTCTAAGAGTTGTGCTCAGACTTAACCTGAGCTTAGAGATGAGTCACCCAACTTTGTCATTTCAATCCCAAGTACTATTCCGCAAGTACTTGGGTAACGTATTCTTTGTTGATTTATTTCTAATAAGAATATGATGTTGAAAATTACTTAGTGTGCTTTTCTTATGTTAATTTCAGTCATAGTTCACTATTAACTTGTTTTATAAACTTAAGCTGTTTTAGACGATAGTGAACGGGGAACAACAAGTGCTATCAGAGCAAGGCTAATTATAAAACTCATTTTTTTAGGCCTCTCTAAAAGTTTTTAAATTAGGATCCTAAATGGCTGAAATTGATGTACCCCAACTAGTCGATAAAAAGGGTGGAGCTTATTCAGCTGTTGCCCCTAGACTTGAAGTTGGCAAATTTAACAAATGGAAAAAGCGAATGCTTTGCTATTTGATTGGGATGGAACCTTATTATATCAAGTGTATAAATGAAGGTCCATTTGTCCCAAATACTGCTGAAGGGTTACCCAAACCTGAAGCTCAGTGGACCCAGGATGAAAGGAGAGTGGTCAACCAGGACCAAAGACTCAAAAGTATCATAATATCTTGTCTTCCTGACGATATTATGGAGTCTGTTATAAGCTGTAGTACAGCTAAGCAAACCTGGGATGACCTAGTTCATAGTCATGAAGGACCATCTGATACCAAGGAAAACAGGATAATGGACTTGAAACTTGAGTATAACACCTTCAGGGCTAAAGACTCAGAAACTCTCTCTCAAACTTACACCAGATACAAAACTCTTTTAAATGAACTTTCTAATGATGGTGTTAAGTTGTTCAAACATGAAATCAATGTTGGTTTTGTCAACAGTCTCCCTGAGAAGTGGTTGAATTTCTCTCGGAGACTTAGGAATGCTAATCATATCCAAAATCTTGAGCTTCCTGAAATTTATGGGAAATTTGCCTATAAGGAAAATCTCATCAACAGACGATACCCTAACTTAAAGAAGTCTCAGGAAGTCAAGAAGTCCCTGACCACCACCTCATCACCAATATCAACTGCTTTCTATTCTAACAATGTTGTTCAAGATTTTCAGGAAAATTCTGATGATGAGCCTGATGAGAGATCAAGTGAGGAGTACCTAAATGACCTGAACATTGAATTTCAGGAAAGGGCACTCCTTGCTAACTCTCGAAGGTTTATAAAAAGAAACAAAGGTTTTTCGAATGCCAAAGCAAATGAGGACACTGAATGCTTTAAGTGTCACAAAAGAGGTCATTTTGCAAAATACTATTTTTCAAAAACAATTTTTGAACCCTCTTATAAACCATCAGGGTCAAATCAGTCCTCATGCTTTAGCAAATTTCAACCAAAAATCTATCAGTCTCATCAAAATTTTCAAAACAAATCTGATCAAAACAAAATTGTTGACTTTGAAGCTAAGTATAAGAAAGTCAAAGCTAAGCTTGCATTGCTCGAGGCCAATCCCTCAGAAACAACAAAAAGTGTTCAATCTATGCAGGGTAAAAACAAAGGCCTTGTTGCTGAAACCTTCGACTGGGATGAAGAGCCAGTGTCATCAGATGATGAAATGGTGCATGTCAGTGCACTGATGGCCCTCTCAGAAGAGGACAAGCTAGCAGTTGGAAAGAATCATGCCAGAAACGGGGAATGGGTCAACATCACTATGAAAAAGGTAAACATCTTACTATCTATGGATGATGACTCTGATTGGCAGTCTTATATGAATTATCTTAATGTTGACCTAAAGTTCGTAGAAGAGCAAAGATTAAATCTCTTTTCAAAATACAACAAGCTAAGTTTTGAATTAAACAAGTGTAGAGATGAACTGCTTATTTTAAAACAAGCCAAGCTTGAGGCTGTCACCTTGCAAATTCAAAACATTGAACTAGTTAAGAGAAATCAGGCTCTTCAAGACGAACTTAAAAAGGAACAAGATATTCTTGATAGTTGGACTGCTAAGAATCCCAGGGTCTTTGATGCTGTGGGTGCCCCCAGTAGCAAAAAGAGAGTCATAGGTGAAGATCATCTCCCTGACTCTCACAACAAAGACCAAAGTTCAAAACCATTTATGTCTGGTGGTATGATTACCAACATGTTGACAACTCTAAATTCCAGTGACTGGATTGAACGGGTTAATCCTGAGAGTAAGCTTCCAAACTTCGATTCTGGAAGGATTCTTGAGCCTGAGAGCCAAGCTCTTAAGAGCATGCTAGGACTTCCTGAGATGACCAGTGGTACTGAACACATCTCTGAGTCTGAAACACCGCTTCCACCCCTGAAACCTCTTCAGGGTGCTGATCCAAGCTCTGAGCTTACTCCTCTAAAATTCAATCCTCACTCACCAAAGGAAAGGTCTGGACCTGGTAGAACCATCCTACAAAGACAAGCAAAACTAATCCAACAAGAGTCTACTCCTACTGAGACTTCAACATCCTCTGTCCCCACTGAAGCTGACCAAATTCAGCAACTGACTGAACTTGTGAGGAAGCTTACTGAAAAAATGAAATCCTTTGAAAAGGTCCCTGAACCAATCAAGGAGACAAAGTCAGCTTCCTCCAGTTCCTCAAAGTCTAAGTCAGCCTCTAAAAACAAACAAAAGTGTGAGCTGTGTCATTACACCAGCCATACCACTGACAACTGCTATAGAATCCTTTTTTGCATGATCTGCAAAAAGGATGATCACAGGACTGCAGACCATCTACAGTATGTCAGTCAAGCAAACTATACCAAAGTTGGTCATCAGTATGCTTCATCCTCCAAAGTTGCTCCAAAGAATAGAGCAAAACCTTTTCCTCTGTGCCCTCACTGTGGGTTTAATGATCATCATCAGGATGATTGTCTCATGAATACATGCTGTGATATATGCGGTAATCCAGCTCATGAGACATCCCAACATGACAGTGTCATTCATGCAAGGAGAAATTCCAAACAACCCAGAGTCACTGAGTCATCCTCAGCCTCTAAATGCAAAACCTGTGGTAGCACTATGCACACAACTACTGACCATGAGTCAATTGCAAATTTCAAAGAGACATTGATATCCAAGCCCACTAGTAAGTGGGTCACGAAGAGAAACTAATTCAGTTTACTACTTGTGCAGAGACATGCCAGGGAGCCTATTTGGCATCTAGACAGTGGATGCTCAAGAAGCATGACTGGTGTAAAGGAATATCTGCACAAGTATGTAAAGGAACTAGGGCCCAAGGTAGTATTTGGTGATAACTCATCATGTCCCACTGAAGGTTATGGTTCAGTAAACTGCAATGGAATAGTTTTCTCTAGAATAGCCTATCTTAATGGTCTCAAATATAATCCCATCAGTGTCAGTCAACTATGTGATGCTAAATACATTGTACAATTCAATGATAAACAAGGTACCATTTTCAATGCCAACAAGGAAGTTGTGTTGATAGCTCCTAGGAGAGATGATGTTTATGTGCTAGACATGTCAACACTCTCCCAAGATGGAACGTGTCTCTTTGCTAAAGCCACTGAAACTATTAATTGGTTGTGGCATAAGAGACTCTCACACTTAAACTTCAAAAACCTCAACAACTTGGCAAAACAAAACAAGGTCCTTGGCTTACCATCACTGGTTTTTGCAAAAGACAAACCATGCTCTGCCTGTGAAAAAGGTAAACACCACAGAGCATCATTCAAAACCAAACAAAATTTCTCCATCAGAAGCAGCCTTCACCTCCTGCATATGGATCTCTTTGGACCTGTCAGTCCCAGATCAATCCAGCATGAGAAGTATACACTTGTCATTGTTGATGAGTTCTCAAGATACACTTGGGTATACTTTCTTTCAAACAAGAGTCAGGCAGCTGATACAATAATGTCATTCATCAGGAAGATAGAAAACCAGAATGACATTACTGTTAAACAAATCAGAACTGACAATGGTACTGAGTTCAGAAATCAAGAGCTTGAGAGTTTCTGTGATGAAAAAGGAATTTCTCAAAATTTCTCATCTCCATACACCCCTGAACAAAATGGGGTTGCTGAAAGGAAAAACAGAACTCTCATTGAGGCTGCTAGAACTATGTTAAATGGCTCAGCCCTCTCAAAACATTTCTGGACTGAAGCAGTCAAAACTGCCTGTTACACTCAAAGCAGGTCAATCATTGCCAAAAGACATAATAAAACCCCATATGAGATCTTCAAAGGTAGACTTCCCGACATCAGCTACTTTCATGTATTTGGATGTCCTGTGTTCATTCATAACCACAAGGATCATCTAGGCAAGTTTGATGCAAAAGCTGATGATGGATACTTCTTAGGCTACTCACTGATCTCCAAAGCCTTCAGGGTTTTTAACACAAGGAGACAACAAGTTGAGGAAACCTTTCATGTCACCTTTGATGAAAGTGCTGAAAGCATCAGGTTCACCAACACCTCAGTGGAGGAAATAGGATTTGATAACTCATCAAGATATCCTTCTGATGAGTACAACACTGAATTCAATTCCTCATATCAAGCTGATGCTGACATCTCATATTATGTCTTACCACACAGCCTACCCCAACCAACCATCAGTGAGTTCATTGATAATCAGTCAGTCCCTGCTGGGATAGGAAACACTGATTCAAATGATCAGGAACCTGTAACTCATGAATCTCACCCTGAATAAGACATCTCTACAGATGTTCTAAATGATTCTGAGACTCTTGCACCTGAACTCACATCTGAACACCCAGTGACATCATCAAGTTCAGATCCCAGACCACAAAGTAAGTGGACAAGAACTCAGGATATTAAACTTGTAAACATCCTTGGTGAACCCACTGAGGGCATGCTCACTAGAAGCATGGCTGCTAGTCTAACTGCAGCCTCAGCCAATGAATGTCTATATGCTGATTACCTATCAGAAATAGAACCCAAAAGTATCACTGAGGCTCTAAAATACCCAAGCTGGGTTCAGGCTATGCAAGAAGAACTGCAACAGTTTGATAAAAACAAGGTCATGAACTTGATCAAATGTCCTCAGGATGCAGTAGTCATAGGAATGAAGTGGGTTTTCAAAAACAAAACTGATGAAAACAGCACTGTCATTAAAAACAAAGCCAGACTTGTAGCCAAAGGTTACAGTCAACAAGAAGGCATTGACTATGATGAGACATTTGCTCCTGTTGCAAGAATGGAAGCCATCAGGATCTTCCTTGCATATGCAACATACATGAACTTCAGGGTCTACCAAATGGATGTTAAAAGTGCATTCTTAAATGGTGATCTCAAGGAAGATGTGTATGTTCAGCAACCTCCAGGCTTTGAGAGTAGTGAATTCCCTGACTATGTCTGCAAGCTTGACAAAGCCCTTTATGAACTTAAACAAGCTCCCAGAGCATGGTATGAGACTCTCTCAGCCTTCCTGATACAAAACAAGTTTGTCAGAGGAAAGATAGACAACACAATGTTTGTCTATAGAACTCAACAGGATGTGATTCTAGTCCAAGTGTATGTTGATGATATCATCTTTGGCTTAACAAACTACAAACTTTGCAAACAGTTTGAAAAACTGATGACAAAGAAGTTTGAGATGAGCATGGTGGGAGAACTCACATACTTTCTTGGATTACAAATCAGGCAAACTGATAAAGGAATATCCATCAGTCAAGAGAAATACACCAGAAATCTCTTGAAGAAATATGAGATATCTGATTGTGCCTCAGTGAAGACACCAATGGTCCCACCTAACAACCTTGGACCTTATCTCACTGGAAAATCAGTCAATCAAACCCATTTCAGAGGGATTGTTGGCTCACTGATGTATCTAACCGCTACTAGACCAGACATACAATTTTCAGTCTGTTTAATAGCAAGATATCAGTCCAATCCCAAAGAATCTCACCTCACTGCAGCCAAAAGAATACTCAGGTACCTGAAAGGAACCCCAAACCTTGGACTCTATTATCCAAAATGCTCAGGGTTTGATCTCAAGGGTTACTCTGATTCTGATTATGCTGGCTGCAACATGGACAGAAAAAGTACCTCAGGGTCCTGTCAATTTCTAGGAGGAAAACTGGTTTGTTGGAGAGCAAAGAAGCAACAATCAGTAGCTATGTCCTCAGCTGAAGCTGAATATGTAGCTGCAGCAGGATGTTGTGCCAATGTATTATGGATGAAAAGTCAACTCAGTGACTATGACATCCATTACAAAATGGTGCCCATCTTCTGTGACAACACCAGTGCTATTGCAATCTCCAACAACCCTGTCCTCCACCAAAGAACCAAACACATTGATATCAGATATCACTTCATCAGGGATCACATAATGAAAGGAGATATTGAACTTCATTTCATCCCTACTGAATATCAACTGGCTGATATCTTCACCAAACCCTTGGATGAACCTACCTTCAGGAGACTGAAAGCTGAATTAGGTATGCTTGACATTGAAAGCCAAGTATCTGAAAACCAATCTCAGTGAGTTCTCTGAAATGGTTCATTCTCCCTGAACATCCAAAACCAACCTCTCACTGAATAAGTAAGACTCATTCAGGGTCCCTGACACTTGACAAAGAGCATTGAATGAGTAACTAAAAGATCTAAAGTATCAGTTACTTAAATGTCCTAGGTTGGTAACTATGCCAATTTAATAAAGGAACATATGTCTCTTTGTCTTACTGTCATCCCACTTGGCATTTAATGCCTCTCACAAAAAATATCAAATTGATATTTTATCTCTGCAAAAGTGCACTTTTACTGTGCACTGCAATTGTTCCCTTGAAAAACGGTATTTTACTGCGGGTAATGGAGTGGTAGCATTAAATGGGAAATTCAAACGTCTTTCAAAAACCGACTCTTAATATTCCCATTTGTGCACAAAACACCCCTCTTATCACTCTATAAATACCCTCTTCTAACACACACAAAAACACACAAATTATTTTCTGCAACTAAACTCTGTCAAAATTCTTTCTCAAATCCAGAAATATTTGTGTGTTCTCAAATCTTCAAAACCTCTTTTGGAAAAACCCTTCTTGTAAACATTTACAAAAGTTTTTCTTCACAAACTTGAAGAGATCTAAATACTTTGATTGTTCTAGTCAAAACATTTTTTAAACCCTAAAATCTTTGTTAATGGAAATGGCTAGAACACAATCTCTCCAGTTTGCTTCTCGGTGGGTAGGGGATCTTACTAACGTTGAATTTAAAACAAATAATGTCATAGGAAATTTTGAATATCCTGAAAATGTCCCAACCTATAAAGACATTATAAAATTTTTATTCAACTGCCCACTAAAAACGGCCTTTGTAAAATGTCCCTCAGTGGTGTACCCAAACTACCTCAGGGAGTTTTGGGCTACAGCTAGAGCCTTTGACTCGACACCTTCTACTGATGAGAATAACCTTAGACCTCTCAGGGAGTATCTCATCAGGTTCAGTCTAAATGGGGGGAAATAATACACCCTAGATTACAAAATGTTTTGCACTTCAACAGGGTTAGATTATAACAAAGGTGCTTATGTCGCCCATCCTGAACCCTCCACAGTGAAGGATGGGTTAAAACAAATTGTTTTAGATCCAACTTTTTTGGACAAGACCCCAGTCACTAAAAGCTCATTCCCCGTGGCTTGGAGGATCCTCTTCACCTTTGTGATTCAGGTCCTCGGCGGGAACCACTCATCCACTGAACAAGTTAACTCTATTCAGTTGATGATGGCATACTGCTTGATGAATGGGGTCACTGTCGACATAGGCGAGATCATTTACAGTGATCTCGTAACGAAGCTACAGAGCAAAACTAAGACGAAGTACATTTCGTATCCTAGGTTTGTCTCATGTGCTTTGCAATCGTTACTGGGTTCAAACTATACTCAGGATGAAAATTTTGAAAATTTACCTGGCATCCTGAGCCCATCAAATTTTCAAAAGGACCCATCCCTTGTCACTCCCATTGAATTGACGGCCCACATGATTGCTGTAAACAATCAAAGTGGATCAGTGTCTCCAAACCCTGCTCCTAAAAAGAAAAAGGGGAAGTCTCAGACTTGGACTAAGACTAAACCAAAGTCTCAAGGCCCTGAGGCTTCAGGAGCACAGCCTAAGAGGCAAAAAAAGCCCGAGACCAAAAAGACACCCACTGACCAGGCAACAACCACCCCAGTGACAACGAAGGACACTGATACATCACAGTCAGTGCCCTTGGTCACACCCACTACTCCCCAAGATCCAGAGGGAAACATACAACCCGCTGGTAGGGGAGCGCCTTCCACAACGCCCAGTGATGACATTAGCAAATCCAAGCCTTTGTCTGAGGGCACACTGATCTCTCCCAAAGACTCAGAGGGAATCAAACAACCCGCTGATAGGGATGCAACTATCACTGACTCTGCTAAAGGCATTAGGAAACGCCCACCAGTGTCTCAGGGGTCACTGGGGGACAAAGACTCGGAGGGAAAGTAACAACCCGCCGATACAGAACCCACAACCAATCCTGACTCCAGCGAAGGCACTGGGAAACGCCCACCAGTGTCCGAGGGGTCAACGGGGGACAAAGACTCAGAGGGAAACATACCATCCGCTGATATGGAACCCAACACCAACCCCTGGTTAACTGTTGCTGATGTCACTGGGATATTATTCTCTGAAGATGAGCTTGCTGAGTCTGATGATGAAATCTTATCAGCTGGAGAAGAAATGGACGTTGAGGTTCAATCTGAACAAGAGCCTCAGCCTGATCCAAAGGAGCATACTGAGTCACCCTTTCATCCAGAAGATAATGACTCAGACTCCTCATCATCCAGCTCAGGGGAATTTAACCGTTTTGACAACATTCTTCCAGTCACTAAAAGACAGCTGGTTCAGTGCATCACTAAAGCCTCAAGGAGACTGTATACTGGGGTTGCTGAACAATTTTGGGATCAACACACTGAAGCAGCAGCCAGCTACGCTGATCTTTGTTCTGATGTGCTTACCTTCAATGAAAATGTTCATGAGCACAGAGATCTCATGTACCAACACCTTATCAGACTGGTTGAAAACCTAGTTAAGTTTCTCAAACATCTTCAGTCATGTGGAGTTACTATTGATGAATTCAGGGATGCTGTTAAAGAGGACCCTGCAATCAATGCCAAAGTACTGGAAGCCACTGAGGTGTATGTAAAAAATTCATCTCGACTAACTGAACTGATTGAAATGCTCCAATATGCAAATGTTCAGGGTCTCCCATCTTCAGTTCAGTCTCTCCAGACCTCAGTGGACTCATTGAACACCCAGGTAGCTGCTATGGCTCAGGCCTCGTCTTCCATGGCCTGGAATCTTGGTCCCCGGATGACTGCTTTGGAGCTTTCTCAAGCTAACTTGGATACAAAGGTCGCTAGTCTTCAAGCAGATACTTCAGAGATAAAGGCTATGATCACTAAAATATATCAGGCCTTCAAGGGTCAAGCATCTCCGTCCCCCTCAGCACCAACTCCAACTCTTGCCCTCACTGAAGTTCCGGCAACAGTTGAGGGGGAGAATATTGCTGAAGAAACTCCTTCTCACACTGAGGGGGAGCCAACACCAACAGCATCAGTGGCTCAAATCTCATCATCACCACCAGTCTCAGCAACACCTATCTCATCAATCCCACCAACAACATCAACTACAACAACACTGACAGTAATCACTCCAATAACAACAACAACACCACCCCTGGTAGCAACTTCATCTTCCTCAGGCCGGGACAAAGGAAAAGGCAAAATGGCAACTTCTGAGCCTGAGAAGATTCCCTATAAAATCGGCGACACTGAATACCTGCTCACACCACAACAGCTAAGTAAACACCTTGCTAAAGAAGAAAAAAGGTTGAAACAAGCTGAGGAAGAGAAAAGGAATAGAAAAGCACTGGAAAAGTTTGTCGCCGAAGAAGCTGAGAACATGGGATTAGATCCAAGCAAAATTCAAAAGGGTCAGGCAAGGAAAAAGTTCAAGGAAGCTCAGGAGGCTCAGATGGCTGCAATGAAAAAGCAGTTGGAAGAAAAGAAGAAGAAAACTGAAGCTCTCAGGCAAAGCATAATTGAGGATTACAACTGGACAATGACAAGCCGAAGGCTTCCTGAAAAGATCACTGACGTCAGAATCATCCCTAATACCAAACCTCTGGCCATGAACGTCTACATAGGGGATGATAAAAGGCACTTCGAAGTTCATGATCCTCTCAAATTCACTGACTTCGGGATCACTGAACTCGATGAACTTGGTCCAATTATTGAAAAGAAGAAAAATGCGGTGGTTAAGGACCTGATGAAAATGCTCAGTAAAAGATATGAAAGACTGAGGGATTGTCCAGCCCAACTGGGAATTCAGCCCGCCTTAACTGCACCTCAAGGATCTTAACCACAATCATCCACTGGCAAAAGGAAGAGAGTTGAGTTCCAACCTGAGATTAAAGTGCCTGGACTGGAGTGTAATAGGGAGCTGCCTGAAGGGGTTAAATTTGTGAACTGTTTAGTGATTGAGAAGCCTGAAAGAGGGCTATTCCACATTGATGTCTATGGAAACCCTGCTTTTCAAAGATGGATTGACATTGATCAGGCTGGTGTGGCTGCAATGCTGAGCTACATACCAGTGGCCTCTCAAATTCAAACCTCAGCAAACATCAGGTTCTGCCAAGACCTGAATGCCAAGATAAGAGACCATCCTGACAAAGAAACACTCATCACCAAAAAGGTCAAGCTTGAAGCATTGGGAATCCATCTGGATTGACATCATTTTGTTTTATCTTTTGTACTAGTGATAGGAACTATGTAATCTGATCAATAAACGATGTATGTTTTATTCATTTACTCAGTGTTCCTTATTGTATTCATTAGTACATTCAGTGTAAGAAGAAGCCTCTTGCTCACTTACACTGATCAACCACTTAGGCTATTTGTATATCCAAATAGGGGGAGACTGTTGGGTTCAGTAAATACCCAAACCCCTTAATCTAGGATTTGAATAGAAAATAGCCCAAGTGTTTAATCCGTTAACACAAATAGGTCACTGAGTGCATAGTCTCTCAGTGATTCGTCTTCAGGATACTCAGTATGAGGCGAAGAAGAAGTCTCTCCACTCAGTAAGGCAGAACTTAAAGGGTGAAGACTGAGTCAAGAAGAAGATGATGGATTCAGTGAGTGATGACAATAACTCACTGAATCCCTAAGATTCCTCTCCAACTTCTTACACTGAAGATAAACTGAAGTAGAAGACTGAAGGATGTAAAGACTGAAGAAAGAGCGGGACAAGGTGGGAAAAGGTTGAATCAGATAATACGAAGTCCTTATCAACCAAAGTCAACTTTCCCTGAATGGCAAAAGATCAGGCTCAGTGTCATCACTGAACTTAGGAAAGTAGTCTTGTCTCTTACCTAGAATAGTCTTTGTAAACAGAGACAAAATACATCAGTATTTTGTCTTCTGTATGATGTCAGTTTGTCACTTAGGAAAGAGTCAAATATCATAAATGTATAAATAGCATAAGAGATGGAGTGAAAAGGTTAAGCTTGTAAATTGTAAAAACACACATACACGCAAGCCATCTTTTCACTCCTCCAAATACAACTTAGTTCCTGAGATAGCTCAGTGAGCTCTAAGAGTTGTGCTCAAACTTAGCCTGAGCTTAGAGAGGAGTCACCCAACTTTGTCATTTCAATCCCAAGTACTATTCCGCAAGTACTTGGGTAACGTATTCTTTGTTAATTTATTTCTAATAAGAATATGATGTTGAAAATTACTTAGTTTGCTTTTCTTATGTTAATTTCAGTCATAGTTCACTATTAACTTGTTTTATAAACTTAAGCTGTTTTAAACGATAGTGAACGGGGAACAACAAAAGTTCATATGGAGTTTTTCCATGAGAGGTATGAATAAGGGAACGATTTTGGGTGTAGCAAGCAGTGGCAATGGCTTCAACCCAGAGAAACATTTGAACCTTTGAGTAAATAAGCATTGTTCTAGCGGCTTCCACAAGAGTTCGATTTCGTCTTTCAACTACACCGTTCTGTTGAGGGGTTCGTGGAACACTTCTTTGATGACTGATCCCAACACTTTCATAAAACTGGATTATATCTTTGTTAACGAACTCTGTGCCATTGTCTGTTCAAACAATTCTAACAGTATTGTTAAGTCGAACTTGAAGTTGCTTGATAAGTTTAATGATGACATATGGAGTTTCATCCTTTGTCCTCAAAAACTTTACCCAAGTGAATCGAGAGTAGTCATCGACAACGACTAAAATATATTTCTTCCCATTAATAGTTTGCACTCTCATTGGTCCGCATAAATCCATATGAAGGGTATGAAGAACTTCCATTACTGAGTTTGTGGGTTTTGGTTTGTGGGCATATTTCGTGCTTTTTCCCAATTGACATGCTGAACAAAGATGATCTTTTTCATATTTTAATCTGGGTAAGCCTCTTACAAGATCATTTCTGGAAAGATTGTTAATGGTGCCAAAGTTCAAGTTATTGAGACGACGATGCCATAACTATGATTTTGTTTTTGAAGCCTTTGATAACAAGCAAATGGGAGAAGACTTCATCATGTCTTCGATAGAGATGGTGTATAGATTTGAACCACAAGTTCCTCTTAGTAATTCCACACCATCTAGTTCTCTAACGAAACATGTATGTTTTCTAAAAGCCACTTCTAGATCAGAATCACAAAATTGACCAACAAAGAACAAGTTATGACCAAGACCTTCAACATAATATACCCTGGAGATAACACTTTTGCCAACAACATAGTATCCATAACCCATAATAGCACCAAAATGGTCGTTCCCGAATCTAACAGTCCCGATGAATTTACTCACGAAGTTCATGAGCCGCGAGCGATCTCCAGTCATATGCTTGGAACAGCCTGAGTCCAGGTACCACAGAACGATTTGAACGATCTGCAGTTGAACACAGACAAGAATGGATAACTGGATAATTGGGATCCCCATGCAAGAATGGGTTCCATTTGGTTAGTAACAGTGATTGGAACACCCACATCAGAAGTAGAAGCAATGGAATCATTAGAAATAGATGCAGTGCTAGTGTCCATATTTGACCTATTCAAAGTATGTTCACTTCTTAAGGGAATAGTTCTACCAGTAGGCATCCATTTTCTAGTGGGCATTGATTTAGCAAATTTAGGGCAAAACTCATTGACCTTATGCCCAGTAGGTATCCATTGATAACCTATATTACTAAATTTACTTCCTGTGGGTTTCCACTGTTTTCTAACTCTCTTTTGCCTTTGCCTTTTTGCCTTCTTAGCTTGAATTTTAACATTAACAATTTTAACTAGGCATTTAACAACATTAGACAAATCATTCACACCACATTCATGATTAGTAACAGAATTCAAGCAATCATCAGTACATGGTTTGCAGATAGTAGCAGAATTCAAATTAATTACAGTACGCTTATAGCTAATACTAGAATCAACACGATTCGTCTTATTCAAATTCTCCCTAAGGTGATCTTGTACTTTCTTCCACTGAGCATTCCTAGCATGCAAGGTCCTATCATTCTTTGTGTTGCCTTGAGGCTTTGACTCGCTTGCTTTGGTGTCACTTCTTACTCCTGTAGAGGGAATTGGAACATTAGTTGGTTTTGCTACTTTTTGCATTCCTGAACTAGAGGTGCAGGGATCTGAACTACTTGAAGGCACATTAGTGTTCACTTTCTTAAAACTAGGCATAGAATGGTTTGTATGCTTGGCACTAGGCATAGAACAAGGCATCACAGCTTTTCCTTTTGCACCTAAGGATTTAGGACATGTTGCTATTAAACATTCTAACAGCTCTTGAGATCTTTTGGCTTGAATGCACGCAAACCTAATTTCACTGTCAAGAGGCTTATTTATAAAATCCTCTTCCACAATCTCACGGAGACATTCAAGACTATCCTTAAGGTGAGCACAATAGTTGTGAAACACAGGTTCATTATTCCTAAGATGAGGAGGAATGTATTTAACAGTCACAGTATATTTGCAGTCTGTAGATGAATTTGATACAACATTCTCATTAAAAACAAGTGGCAGTTTCCCTTTATCCAATCTCCTCAGATTCTCAATTTCCTTTTGTAAAGACGTTATTTTTTTGTTGTTCTTGTCACGAGTGACTTTCATTGAATCATATAACTCTTTAAAGTGTCGTTTAACCTTTTCATTTTCTTCTAGAAAACTCTCATTTTCCTTTTGTAAAACGTTAACCAAGTTTTGAAGATGAAAAGTTTGAGAATACTGAGAATCTAAAGGAGGAAGCATTTGGGAGCCAGTCACATTGTTCTTTTCACCTTTTAATTGAGAGATTTGGGCTTTCAACTTTCTGATCGTGTTACAATGAGCTTGAATCTGTTCGTCACGTTTGTTTATCTGAAAAACTGCATCAAACTCTAGAACATCTGAGGATGTCTTGATATTTGAGGTTTTGACATTTTCTTTAAGATGTTGATATTTTAGTTGTAAATCAAAATGTTCAACTTCTAGTTTAGAAAGATGTTTTACCAAATTATCGTGATCATCCTGATCAATTTTCTCAATTAGTTCTGAGTTTTTGTTTTCAAGCTCAATGACACGATCATGGGAAACTTTCAATGCAATAGATAATTCATGAAATCGAGAAGCAGTAACAGAGTGCTTAGTAACAGTATAAAACACATCTTGAGCAACATAACTCAAAATCAAATTATCATTTAAGATGTGCAAGTTCTTCCTTTCAACTTCATTATATTTGAGTTCCTGTTCATAATCCTTGACTTCAACTATCATTGCATCAAATTCCTTTTTCATTTCTTTAATATCTGAATTTATCCCTTTTTGAAGACTCTCAAATTGACCTTTTAATTGTTTGAAGAAAGGCATGACCTCAGTTAAATAACATTCTTTAGTTTGCTCAAAACCCCTTTCCCCCTCAGTTATCCCTGTAGGTGTGATTCTCTTCTTACATGTTTTCTCAAAATCAACAAACAGCTGATAAACAACATACAGGCTGATTAAGGTCTTGCTATTAGTGGCAATAGATCTAGGAACTAGATGCATTGGTGTATTTGGAGGATACGCGGTAGCTGCAGGCATTTTCCTAAGGGGAGTGTTTGTTTGAACAAGTACATTAACTTTTAGCTTATCCATATCTTTCTTCCAAAAGATCTGTTCTGGGGTTAATTGAGTTTGAGGCTTAAACATGTTCAGGGAGATCCAATTTTCCTTAGTGTAATCATGAGGTTTGATCGTTATGTTATTCTCTTTACACGCAAGATCGTTAAGCTTCTTATTCATTTTTTCCCTAGATGCATCATCTAGTTTTCTATCTTCCTCATTGCACTCAATGCAACTAGGTTTCTGTCTAGGTTTAAGAATCTCATTGCCATCATAGATTACATTTTGAGCAGCTTTTGCTATTTTACCATACTCAGGATTAGATTCCTTTATAATGGGGATACTATGCTTATCGCTAAGAACTCTATGCTTAGTGATCATGTGAGCAGTCTGAATGGTATTCCCTTGTACGTACAACTTATTTTCAAGCTTGTTTTTCAAAACTTTTAGATTAGAGAAATCATTCAAAAGTTTTGATTCCTTAGCACTGAATTCTTGCTTAAGCATTTTAACATTTTCTTGAAGTTCTTGTTTTTGCTTAGCAGTTTTAGAAAGCTTTTCTTGTAAGGAGTTTAACTCTTGTTTTAGTACTTCTTCTCTAAAATTACTTTTTCTAATAGTTGTACGCATTTGGTCATCCATTTCCTGCTCACGGGTGGTTAACTCAAACTTAGCACGTTGTTCATAAATAGCAACTTGTTCTTTATAGGCATTTAGTTCAGAGATGACAGAATCATCAGGGGCACATGCAGTGTATTCATCAAAAATATAGTCATTATTGACTGCAGAAGATGCATCGCTTGGTACAGTCTCACTTTCACTTTGTTTCACATATTGATCATATGGGACAACATTGATATTACCCATATTTTCAATATCTGACACAAAAGTTTCAGTTGATTGTACTTTGTCATGTATCTTTTGCTCATCAACATCATCGTATAGTTTTAATACCTCTGAGATAATTGATTATTTGGATGGACCAGCATGCTGTGATGATGAGACCATTGGAGAAATGCTAGCCATGAAGATTGTCTGTGCAGTAGGTTCATCATCGACGTCAGAGTCGTATGCATCACAGTCTGCAACTTGAAAGGCATTCTGATGATTATGACCTATCTCCTGAATTGGCTGCTCATCCACATCTGCATCATATGTCTTGGCATTGCCCTCAGCAAGAAACAACAACTCCTCTTCATCCAAAGCTGCACCATTATCCTAAGCTTGCACGAGCAACATCTTGTCTCTGAAGTATTCTGCATTTTGAGGGTGTTTTGGAGAAGTGTGGTTCCTTGCTATGTGTCCATCACCACCACAGTTGTAGCACTTAATTGGCTTAGCTTGACCCTGATTTGGATTCCTTCCACGATTCTGATTAGCCACATATCCTCTACCAGTTCCACCTCTTCCATATTCATACTGCCTTTCTTGAACTGGTTGCACCATAACCTTCCCATCTCTGACAGTAGCTTGATTGTGTGGATTGGATGCAGTTCTGAGGTTATTGTCGGTGTGTGGGAGAGAGTTCATGTTTTGACTAACCATGAGAGACAGTTGATTGATGAAGTTTTCCATGAATGTGTTTGGGTCAGGAGGCTTATATGTTGGATCGGGGATTAGCTTGTAATTACCATTACCCATGGGTATGACTTGAGAAGCTTTGGTGGTAATTCCAACATTGGTGTAGAAAGCTGTAGAGTCATTTGACGAACTTGTTTCTCCCTGGTTTGTTTTGAACTGTTCAAGAATCCTTTTTTCAAACATGGCATGTCTCTCATTCTGAAGAAGGAATGCATAAAGTTGCTCATAGTTGGTGTTCTTCACTCCTTTGGTTAGCTTCACAGAGGTGACAAACTTATGCCATTCGGGATTCATGTTGTTCACAAACTTTGAATTCAGCTGAATGTTTGGCATGGTCATTTTGATGTTCCTCATATCATTCACAAGCTTATGGAATCTCACGTAGTACTCATAGACACTCTCATCTGGTTTCATCTTGAAATGCTCAAACTCATCATACAGTTGTGATTCTCTGTATTCCTTGGTTAATTCAGAACCTGAGAGAAGCATCTTGACATTATCCCAAACTGCCTTGGCTTCAGTGTTGTGATTGATAAGCTTATAGATGTCTTTTGGAAGACCCTGAAGTATAATGTTAGAAGCTCTGATGTCAGCATCGAATCTCTTTTTCTCCTTATCATTGAGCTCATCATACGTCTTTGGTCTGTCTAATCCATAGATCATTGTTCCATCTGCAGCTGTATCAATTAAGTCTCTTGTAGTCTCAATCTGATAAGGTCCTTCATCAATGGATTTGAGAATGTTGACCCCATTTTCCTTTCCAAGACAGTACAATCTGATTCGTTGAGCCCAAGAGTCGTAGTCAGTTCTGTCAAGCATAGGTGGACGAGTATCTGAACCAGCTGCTTGAACATCCTTAGCAACAATGGAGATGATTGTAGGTACGTTGGTAGACATGTTAACAGATTACACGGGATTTTATAACTCTATGATTAAACCGGGAAATAGATTCTTTCACGGGATTTTACTAAATCAAGAGAAAACCGTATTATAAACAAAAGTCAACCAAGTCGCTAAGAACCAAGTCGCTGGACACAAGTCGCTAATGCACCAAGTCGCTACACAGTCAAGTCGCTAAAGAGCAACTCGCTAAGGTCCAAGTCGCTAAGACACAGTCAAGTTGATAAAGAACAACTCGCTAAGATCCAATTCGCTAGTATCAAGTCGCTAACAATATTACACTTCAACTCGCTAATAATTTCTGAAGCAAGTCGCTAACCACACCAAGTCGCTAGCCGTAGTGGAGTATCCACTAACTTGTACTATTTGTCGGCTTGTCTCAATAGACAAGTCGCTAGGACCAAATCGCTAACAATTAACACTACAACTCGCTACCCTTTTCTGAAGCAAGTCGCTACGATGAAAAACACTACGAGAACCAAGTCGCTACCAAGAAAAACTTAAAAAACCACACTTTTCAATCCAAAACAAGTCCAACCACAGTGATTCAAGCTTTCCAAATCAACACCCAAGCACTTACAATGATTCTAAACACAAAAGTACACCCAAAATACAAACTTTAACACAAGAAGTGATCCAAATGATGAAAAAACCACTAAACTTTTTCAAACTCAAAAACCATCTAAAAACCACTAGAAATCCAAGGATATGTAAGAGAGATGATCAAACCATGGCTCTTGATACCATTTGTAACATATTGGATTTCATACACACACTAAACCAAAGATCAAAGAGGCGTATATTATGGTTTTAGAGAGAGAAAGTTAGAGGTTGGGAACTTTAGTGAGAGAAAAAAAATCTTATTATGAGCTCCAACTCTCTACCTTGGGAGGTAGAGAGTATTTATAGTTCTTACATAAATCGCCACCTACGGGCTATGGATCAGGAATACAGTAGGTAAAGACCCGTCCGTCCTCCACGGTGTTACTTAACTAAATACTACTAAACATTAAATAATCTACGACTACGAGCTTTCTAACGATTACATATACTTGAGGTGACCGACTCTTTAATAACTGGATTTACTAAATCCTAACAGTGGCCTTCATTGGAATTAGCATTGAACCTGAACCATTCTATTAACATCGTGACTTTAACACAAGGATTGGATACAATAAATTCCAATTGATCTCTTGCTCTAAAACTGACTTGCTGCATGTCTTGTAAAAGAACTGCTAAAATTTGAACGGACAGATCTTTGTTGTGTATGTCAAACTGAAGAAACCTCCAGCACGCATCATGTGGTCCGATGTATCTTGCATCTATGAAATTATTGATTTCATCAATTTCTACTCTACTGCGATTGCTGGATAGACGAGAATCCCCAAATGGTTTAGTTATATGCGCCACAATGTGATCAGTACCCTCTTAAATGTATTTGAATATATATTTGATTAACATTGTCCAACTACGTTATTCGACGTTGATCTAAGCGTGGAACGTCATACATACAGACGGTTAAATAGAATAAAATAGTTGTTGCCAAGCTTGACTCCTTGTTTTACTGTATTTATAAATGTGTCTCTTCTCCGGAAATGCATATATCCATTTTCATCAATATAAGTATTGCCATTATATTTTTCGGGAAATTTTTTATACATGCACCATCTGGCATGTAAGCTGCACTTGGATTTGCCAATCCCCATGGCCCGTGCATCATCGGTTCCGAAATAAGTCTATATCCTTCTGGATCGATTGCTGGATCAGGTAATTCGGTAGAGATGTACTTATCAATCTCTTCATCTTTGCGTAGTATTTTTCTTTCGCTAACCCATAATAAAGTAGAGCAATCGAGAAGCCCTCACTTCTAAAACTCTATCGTATATAAGACTGCAGTTTAGGAAAAATAAAAATGAATTAGTTTTATTGTAAGAACATATAACAATATGTAATTGTTAAAATTTTACAGAATAACATGCTTTGGATGTTTAGGTATCTATGTTTGGGCACGAGTTGGTGCACTTTTTTGTTATAAATCTTCTGTGAACACATTCCCTCCTTAATTATTGTAGCCACAAATATTTGGGTTACTGTTTATGGTACATACAACTTACAACTAATCAGGGTGTTGGGTTACTTTAAAATGGCTCCAAATAATAGCAGACCCGGGTGGATTCGAAACAACAACCTTCCCATACCACAAAAGTTCCTTAGTATAGGTGCTCTTACCTGTTCGGAGCCTTATGGATCTATTGGCACAACTAAACTCCACTTTTGGCCACAACTTGTAGCACCTACTATAACTTTTAGCTTAGAAACCTAGTAATGAACATTTTGCACCAGATAAGTTTCTATAACAACAAATTACTCAAACATAGAAATTACTGCAATTCCTTGGGACATGAAATATTTGGTGACAGCTGTGAAGTTTAACAGCTTTGAAACATATGTTAAACAAAAATTCATAAAATCGGCCCATAAATACATAATTTATATTTACAATAAATAGGAGGAATATAAATTTACGCAATTAAAATTCTAAACACATTACCGCTTTAAGTATATTTAATGATAACTTGTACTTGCTGTCACATGGCCGAATGGTTTTTTCACTCATATCAGCTTAACGAAATCTTGGACTTTTCTTTCGAACACATGGTCTACTATATCGGCTTTATTAGCTGCTGTTAACTCAAGAAATTTTTCCATATACTTCTTAATTTCCAGCCACTTAACGTTACATGTAAAAGTGATGAAAAAGGATGGGTTCCCGTGGACGCGAAAAATAGCAAGGGCATCCATATAATGGCCATACATATAGCGAGACCTCTGCAAAAGGAGCTGAAAGAATTGTACGCATGGCAACATCAGACCCATCATGATCCCTTTTCATGATAGCATCATGTATTCCTGAAAAATATTCGCTTCTAATGTTATTTTGCTTTCCACGAATATAATCTATCATGTTTTGCTCAATACTACAATAAGCAATGACAACGTATTGCTAAAATAACCTTTCCCCTCTTGGTAACAAAACCATAGAGATTAAAACGATCATGAAACTAGTAAGCATAATTGTTTTACCCGTTAACTTAGTTAAAATTAACTACAAAGTTAATCTATCTAAGCTCCATGATTTAGCAATGTTATGAGAAATTCTTTGTTAAATTATAAACGTAAAGTAAAAGACACAGTTTTTCACCATTTAATTCTATTTGCAATTAACAAAGAATTATACCCAAGTGTTTGCGGAACAACACTTGAGATTGAATGACAAGTATGGTAATTCTCCTCTCTAAACTTAAGCTAAGCTTAAGTACAACTATGCTAACTAACTGAGATATTCTCAGGGACTTAGTTGTATTTGGAGGAGAGAAAGGTGTTTGTGAATGTCAGCGCATTAAGTTCACAAACTTGTCAACCTTTCTACTCCTACTTATGATCCTATTTATGCACAATGGTTTACAACCATTATTGAAAAATACAAAGATGACCTAATCTATTTTGGACAAAATACTTGCGCATTTTGTCTTTGTTACAATGCCTACTTTAGGAATAGGACAATGGTGCTTTCTGCGTAGCAGTGATGACACTGATCTTGGTCTTTAGCCTTTAAGGGAAAGTTTGGCCTTTGCTTGATAAGGACTCCCCCTTAGTCGCTTCAAACATATCCCGCCTTTACTTCAGTCTTAGCCTTCAGTCTTTTCAGTCTTTATGTCTTCAGTCTTTACAGTTGTTGAGGAGACTTGGGGTTCATTGAGTTATTGTCATCACTCAATGAAACCATCATCTTCTTCTTTGGCTCAGGTATCATTCACTAAGTCCCGCCTCACTGAATGGAGAACCTTTCTTCTTAGGCTCGTCCTGAGCTTCTTAAAGATGACTCACTTAACAACTATTCATTCAGTGACTTGCGTATGTTTAAGGGAGTTTGAGAATTCACTGACCTAACAATAATACATATTCATAGACAACCTTTTATATTTCCATAGAAAATTCCTTGAACGTCAACCAATGTCATGTTCGGATTAAAACCTGTTTCCCTAGAAATGAAGAGCAGAGTAAATTGAAGAGACATGAAAGATTGGTGAAATTTAGTATTCGTTGTGGCATTACGTTACTTTGCTGAATAACAACATCAAAATCAGTTTTGCACCTCAGACCACTCTAAAAGACTATAACTACAAGCGTTTCAGATGACGGCAATTCATATTTCCGAGTACCAACAACACTATATAATCAAATTCTAAAATCTGAGATATCTTTCTGCCTACACTTATCTCTCGTCGTCCTGAACAATTTAACTAATTTGTTATGCTTGTTCAAATATTCAATCAACCCTTCAATGATTTACCTTTTTAAGTTGCTTCCATTTTTCCACCGAAAATAGTGCATCCTGTTGGTTACTTCATTCTCTGTATCATATATGTATAATTGCAAAAATCTTGGCGTCTCTCCTTCCACATGACATAACAATCCTATCCAATGATATATTTGACCTGAAACCTTAAAAACATAAGGACCTCTCCCATTGTTTATTGATTCATCAATATTAGCGCCTATGAAGTTATACTGAATATTTGATTGTATGCTCATATGTTCTCCAAGAATTTGGTGTTTTTAAATAATTGTTTAACATAATCTTGAATGTCTCGTTTCGTACGCAAAACAACTCTTCCTCCTCCACAGCAACGATGATACTCTAGGTTTCGAAATCTTGAACAATTTTTCACACGTTCTTCATACCAAAAAGCACCCCACGGTGCCCACATACTTGGTCACAATCACCCAAATAAACATATTTAGCCGACACCTCTGTATAAAAAAAACATCAAAATAAAAAATCAACAAATGTAATAAATACAATATACAAAAACAGAAAAATATATCTCAGCTAATTAACTCACCTACAGCCGCACGATGTCTTTGAACATTGGGGCCGCAATTATTAATACAATTTATTCTAGCACCTTGGTTCCTAGGATGCAATAGCCAACAAACACAAAAATACAGATGCATTTTTAGCTACGTTTCTAGCTGATGGATAAAAATATTTTATTTTACTACTTATTATCGTTATTACTTACGTGTAGAAGCAGCACCTGTTTGTTCAGGTATTGTATCATCTTCTAAAGAATAAAATGTCGCAGAGCATGGTCGAAAAGTATTAGTAAATTCATGCATATTGCTACCCACCCCATCTTCAGTTGATTTAATGAAACCCACCATACACTAGGAAAGAAATCCGGTCAATGCATAATTAATCAAATATCACAAAAATGATTTATGATATTGAATACTGACATCATGGAGCTTGTGATGGAATACATAAACCATCCCAGCTACTCAAGTTCCTATTAGACGGCTCTTGTTTCATTTCTCACGAAGATTACACACGTTATCTATCAACTTCTAACTCCGAAAAATATTGGTATTAAATAAGATGGCAGTCTGCTCAAGTCTTCGCTTACTAAAATTAAAATGCACTTATTGAGTCTAGAGCCAATGAGATTCAATAAAAAATCATCATAGGACACACATGAAATTATACACTTGTGGTTATCAAAGAACAAAATACAAAGTCTTATGCAAAATCCTTGAGATCTTGCAGGAACATTCATAGTAGTACTCACATAGTATTTCACAATGAGTGAATAGAGCTCCCACCAGTGACAACATTAAACAATACTGAAATTAGGTCACTTGATTGATTCTTTATGGATTAAACTAGTGCAAACTAGTAATCTAATGTAATCAAGGTGTTCGTAAATTGCAAGCTTTTGTAGCTTAGCCAGAACTGACATAGTGAGATCAAAATTTATATGATTATAATATATAAGAACATCTACGAGGATCGTCAGGAAATCCTACCAGTGTTAACATCAAGCCAGCGTTGAACGTAGGTCACTAAGTTGTCTCTTTAAAAGATTCAACAAAGTGCTAACTGGCAATCTAAGTGATCCAGGATGTTATTGGTGATTAAAGGACCTTATCGTTGGGGAACATATCATGTTTAATTCAATGATCCATGATCTGCGCAAAACCGTCAAGTTATCTCACGCAAGCAAGCCACTTGTGAATGGCTAGCTGTAAGAAACTTAAAACAGTTCAAACACAAATGCAATGAAGTCCAGGAGAGTATAATGTTTCCCCAGGTCGTTATGTCCCAACGAGCCGTGCGAGAATAGTCGAACGTTTAGTGATCGAGAAGATTTGAATGGATACAGAGATTTGATTTATTATAACTACGGAAATAGCCAACAAATTACAACGGCTTAAATACAAATTAAAGAAGATTAAAAAGATAAAATCTATTAAATAAATGCTATCACTAATTTTAAACTAATGTTTTTGTTTTTATGTTTTAATAAAACTTAATTAAAAACTACGTGACGTACAGATAAAAACGTGAAACTAATTCAATATAAATCCTAAAAATATGAAAAATACATTTTTATAAACCTAATGAGATAAGAAAATTTTAAGAAAAAGAAAATTAATTTTACAACTAATTATCTAATTATTATTAATTAAAAACTAATTTTAACTATTAAATAATTACCTAAAATACAAGAAATTAGGAAACAAAGCTAGAAAAATAAAATTATGAAATAGAAAAGTCTAAAATATCAAACTAGAATTTTCAAAACTATTTTTTTATTTTTCTGATTATTTTTCTATTTTTTATGAATTTTAAACTATTAAAAACTAATTAAATTACTAAAAATTACCAAATAAACTATGAAAAATCTGGAAAATTACTTTTTTCACTATTTATATTTATCTAAACTTAAGAAAATTGAAAAATTATTTTTTTTTTGAACCTTTTCTGAATTTTTTATATTAAAAGCTAATTAAAAATGATTAAAAACTAATTTAAATTAGGAAAAATAGCAAAACAACTTAGAAAAATCTGAAAATTACAGGAAAAGTCTAAAATGATATTGTGAATCTGGAAAAAATAGAAAAACATGGGCTTATGTGTAGAAATTAAGAACTGATGTGGAAGTGCTTATTATTAAGCACTTCAAATAAGCCAAATGAGTACCAAAGGCTACCAGACAAACACAGAAGCTATAATGTACTAAAAGTAACCAAATTCAACCATTTACAATAGCTTTTAATCTCTGATAAGCTAATTACCAAGATTTGGCTTTGGTGAGATTTTTACTAAAACAGTGGTGAGGGTCCCTACTTTGAGCTTAAGCATAAGCCACCCAATAAGCTGAAACTTAAAAACAGGTATTGAAACCTGAAATAGACCTGGCCAAGTATCTTTAAACCCAATCTCAGACTATGGTGAGCTCTAATAAGCTTTGTGCATAAGCTTAAATAACTGAGAAAATCTCAGTGAATGCTGACAGTGAGCAGGGGACTTAGGAGCCAAAAGATGAGCTTGTTTAGAGCTTTTACAAAAATTGTAAAATAATGATAAAATGATGACAAGAAAGGATACCAACTGAACTTTTTGAAATGCCAAACCTCACTGAGATTGGCTCAGAAATAAGATCATGAAAAATCCTCCTTATTGAGCTTAAATCCACTTTTTTAGCTTTTTGACTTTTGACATGAATTTGAAAGGTTGACTTTATTGAACTTTACCACTGATTTAAGGACTCATGTTGTTGTTTAAGGATGAAATAACACTAATGCAAGGTTTGTCTATGTAATTTAAACACAAAACAAGTGACTGCAAGACCAAATCCACAACAGTAAAGTAGTGAGACAGAATCTGAGATTATGTTGACTTATCAAAGTTGCAGGTACATTTATTGACTGAAGTGAGCTAGTATGGACTTAACTAGCATGAATCAACATATATTGAACACTGAATAGACCTTGGAGACAGATTAAGCCCTAGATCCAAACACCCCTTTAATGACTTGATTTTAGCTCAAAACTAATCCAAACTTTTAACCAACATGTAATTATGATCACATTGACTTATATTAACCTAAACATTACTATTAGAACAGGTTTTAATAGATTAAGACTACAATTATTGATTATTCTAAGAATTTGAAAAATCACTTACAAAGTTGCCTAGCCACAATGGCTTGCTATTAATCAAACCAGGACAACAGTACCCACTATCCTACATATATCAACCCATAGCTTCCACATCAACCCATTCCATTGTCTGAACCAAAACAAATCCATGCTGCATCATTTTTGGTCCTTTGTTGACTTTTATTGACCAAGTTTCAAAATAGATTGAGACTTGACTAAAAGCTTATAAAAAGCTATTAGAAGCTTATTTAAGCTTATTAGAGCAGAGAAATAAGCCAGTTGAAGCTTTTGTTTTAGAGTTTGAAATGAAAAAATTCAACAGTAAAGCACCAATGTGAATTTAAACAAAACCTTGGATTCACTGATTGAAACTTGCTTACACTACAATTATAACTTGAGTTTATCACTTTAGAACACAAAATTACAGATTTGAAATCAAACTAATATATTAAAGATAAAAACGACATAAGTAAATTTAAAAAACTAAAAACTACTACTTTCTTTGCTTCCTTCCTTCTCTTTTATGCTTGAAAGTCCTTCCACGTGGCCTTCTGAGCAGATCCCACCTCCCAATTCAACCAATGGGAGTGTTTTGACCATTTTTCCTGTTTTACCAATTTTGGCGGGAAGCCTGTTTTTGAACTGTTGACCTCTGAAACTAGCACTAGGGGGGTGGCATTTATTGTGGAGGGTAAGTTAGGTGGGTATGATGAGGAGGGGGGTGGAAAAGGGTGAAGTGATGCCTGAGTTTGCAGAACCAAGTGGTGGATGAAGGAGATAAGGTGGGGGCGCCATTTTCTGTTTTTGACTTTATTTGACCAAAGGGTCAAAATGAAGGGGTCACAGGTATAGGCAGGGGGTCAAATGATATAGTGGCAGGGGTCTAAAGATAGTGACAAGTCCAAAAGTGTAGGAAAGGTTCTAAATAACATAGGGACTCAATTGTAATTTCTGAAACTGTAGGGACCTGTTCTGCCAAATCATCAAACTTGTTCCAAGGGCTGAAAATGACAAGCTTCAAAAGTATAGGGACCAAAATTGCCATTTTGCAATTTTCCAGGGGCTAATTTTGCCAATTTTCAAACTTGGAGGACCATTTTTGTAATTTTCTCAAACTTTTGATATTTTTCACCAAAGGACTAAATTTGACAACTTTTGATTTTAAAAGGACCTTTGGTGACTTTACTTTTGAAATTATGTGCTCAGGAACTGTTTTTGACAACTTTTGAAACTTGGGGGACTGAAACTGCAATTTTTGCAAACTTTGCTCAATTTTCATCTGATTTTAAACATTTTGCATCTGAAACATATAAAATGCAATTTTGGAATATTTTCAGTATTTTGATGCATTTCTGAGCATTTTTAGACGTTTTGCAGTTCAGATTTGACTCAAAATGATGAGTATTTACACACTCATCAATCCACCTAAAATCATTCTTAGAGTCCTTGGCGCATCCGTTTAAGGTAAAATGACCAATGTGGATATTCGAACAATGTTGCTAGCATCTTTTGACGCATTCGTTCTACAAATTCCACCTCTTAGTGCCGGAAATCCTACTGAGGAGATTTGAAACGTTGCTAGAGTCTATGATTAATCTATTCCTATAACGGTAGGTCGATCTCTCAACATAAAGAGTAGACTTATAATGGTTCTAACGGATTCAGAGGTTATTGCAACCAAAAAGCTGATGAATTGCAAAAGGGTACATCCAAAAACAGTTGTAGTGTAATAACCTCTAGTAGGTGGTACACAAGGATCGGTTGAAAATCCTAAAGACTTGGTAATCCCATTGTCAAAATGTCAATCCTCTTGAGGGTTGAAAACAAACCTTAGTGGTTCAGAGCAGGTTCTGACAATTGAAGCAGCTCCAGATTCGACACCATCATATTCACCGGCAACTACAACATTTCAACACCACATACTCATACTCGAAGACATGACAAACATGTGGTATCAAACATTCTCAAGTAAAAAAGAGGAAATCTAAGGTCTCATGAAGAAAAAAAGATACGAAATCATTCTCATATTATGAACACTTTGTTATATCTACTTAAAGGATATTGTTAGCTTTCTAAAGACAAAAGTATGAGTAGGGTGGTCAAGACAAAATAATGAAGTTTGAAGCTGTATTTATGAAGCAATGAAGACGAAGGCAAGAAAGAAGGATTAAAGGCAAAGACAAAGTCACGAAATAAAAAAGAGCTCGAGATAAAGATCAGTAAGCATGAATGGAACAAAGGGACAAACAAGAATATTACAAATCAGGGTTCAAGTTCAAGTGAAAAAGATATGAAGATCAAAGAACAAGGCCACAAGTAATCATCATCAAAGATAAAGATTGAATCATCACCCTTTAGGGGGAGATTTTTAGCATTTGAAATGACGATCATTAGATAGTAGAACAAGCCTTGTAGCATGGTGTAATAGTTATTGTATAATGGGCTTGGCTATGGTTAGTAAAATGATGTAATATGTAAGTCCATGGGACAAGCCCATGGACCAAGCCCCATCCATGGTATTAAATCCCATAGTGTCCGAACAAGTATTCCCCTCCCATGTGTGGGAGGGGTGTGAGTCTTCATTTGTATTGTGTGCACTTCACTTTGTTTAATCTAAGATTCCACCTTTCTCTCTCTAGGAAACCTTCATAGATTATTTGTGTGTGTTCTTTATACTTTGTGGTGACCTACATGATGCAAAGAGTATTTTGGGTTTAGAAATCACAATGAGTTATAAGTATTAGGTGGTTTTGTTTGTTATGAACTTTGGATATGGGATTTGAATCTTGTTATTGAAATGGGTTTAATGTTTGTTTGGAATCTTATAGTTGGTAACAACGGTCATCTGTTTATTTCTTGACCAAGTTAATACATTAGGTGTTTTAGTAAAGACCAAGAACATATTTCGATTGTAAATGCTTGGCAAGATTCAAGAACATATTCAGGTTGTATGTTAAATATCTCTTTTTTCAATACCATCAACTGCACTCGAGTTGCAGCTTATTGAGTTTCTTTTTTAAGATATGTTTGTTGTTATCAGTTTTTGTTTCTTTGTGTGATTCTTATTGGATAGTCGTTGATGTAATTTAGGTAGTACTAAACTTGATGTGGAAAACTAGAAGGGGGGGTTGAATAGTTTTACCAATTAAAACTTCCTTTTAAATTATTTAGATCGACTTATGTCAATCTATTTCATTGTGTGTGTTGGATGTTGATAAACAAGCATATAAAGATATGCAATGAAAAGATAAGAGTAAGAAGCACAAAACCACAACGCGAGTATTTATAGTGGTTCGGCTACAAGGACTCCTTCCTTGCCCTACTCCACTCCCCGAGTCACCTACTCGAGAGTTTGTAATCACTACACTAATCTCCTTATGGCGGAGAAGCCTTCACAACGTCGCTTAACCTTTTTCCGGTACAAAGCTAAATACCGAGTTCTTTCACACCAAGGCGAACCACACCTAACACAACGTCGCCTACCCTTTATACGGTGCTAGGCTAACCACCGAGTTCTTTCACACCTTAGGAGAACTAATCCTTCACAACGTCGCCTACCCTTTATTAGGTACTAGGCTAAGCACCTAGTTCCATTGCAATGGAGGAACTACTACCACACTACACCAACGACTAATCCCAAAGGAGATCTACTCCTTTACAACATCATCAAGGACATCAATATCCTTGGATCTAATGCTAGTCTATCTAGTACATCGAAACACACCATATCGAATGTACATCTAAGGCACCTTTCACTAATGCCTTTGATTAGATCTACAAGACACCTTTCACTAATGTCTTTGATTAGATCTACAAGACACCTTTCACTAATGTCTTGTGTCTTCACTTCTAAGCACCTTTCACTAATGCTTCTTGTCTTGACTTCTAAGCACCTACCACAAGTGCTTATCCTATAGACGATAGATACCCTTCACTAATATCTTCGTCTTGACACTTGAGACATCTTTCACTAATGTCTTCAACACTACACTTCTTTGAAGAAAGAAAGGAATCATCAACAAGAGGACTTCAATAGCCTTGATGATGAGGAAGCTTGGCAACTCATGGACTTGAGCTTGCTCGACTTCAAAGGTGGTGATCTTGCCTTTAAGAGGAACCTAAAAGATCACACAAAAACAAAACTACAAACATAGATCTCTTGGATCTAAGGTTAGTGAGATTTAACTCAGGGGAGAAAGTATGTTAGAAAGGGGTAAGCAATAATGAAGAAATAGCTCACTATTTATAGAGGAAAAACCTACTGTTTCCTCGGATCCCACGGATCCCTACCATAAGGGATCCGGCTAGCACAAAGCTAGGGATCCGTGGTCCGCTCCTCTTTGCCCATGGGTATTTTTGGTTATGGGTCATGGGTCATGGGTTATGGGTTGATCCATGGTTTTCTTTCTAGATACAATGTACCTTTAGGATACATTGAACTTGGTTTAAGTGGTATATACAAAACCATGGGTTATGGGTCAAAACCATTTGCTAGTTTTTATCTATTTAGTATATACTTGTTTTTACCCATTTTAGTATATACTTGTTTTTACCCATTTTAGTATACTTAGCTTAAGTATGTGTTAACTCAATATGTAAGTTGTTGTACATATATATCTAAATCATAGAAACACTTATACTTGTTAAGCCAATATGTAGACACTAGTTGTTGTACACATATATATATATATATATATATATATATATATATATATATATATATCTAGATCATAAAATCACTTATACTTTTTTTTAGTGTTTTATGTGAATATGTTAGAAAACTATTAGTTCAAACCATTTACGTATTTTATTTGTTTCGTTAATATGATTTTATTTTTATTATCGACAAAACATTAGAAGATCGTAAAATATAAATAAACGTTTTTACGGCTTATTTGTATTAACAATCTCCCCCTTTTTGTTGATGACAAAACATAAAATTATTTTAAGGAAAAGCTAAAATTCGTAAACATTTGAATTTGTAGTTTTTACTTTCTTCTCCCCCTTTTTGTCGAAACAAAAAGTGTTTGAAGAAAAGCAACACATCGTTTTTAAGAAAAACATGTGAAAGGAAAAAAAATTGAGGCCAAGTAACGGGAAAGGATCTCGTCGTTACTCCCCCTTGACGAGTCCATCCCTAAGTAAGGGCGTCAAGGAACTAATTCTAATCTAGTTCATTTGCAACTAACTTATGCAAAAGATTACGTCAATGTGACGGGTGTGCTTCCCCTAGATGATTGCAATATTTGCAACGGGAAGTCATGAAATTTAAATCAAATATTGCAAGTAATTATGCAACGTATTGTTTTGACACCAAGCTCCCCCTAGCTTTAGGATGTCAAATACTTTATGTGTTAATTGAATAACTGCAAAACAAGGGTTAGAAAACAAGTATAATTCACAATTTCCTGCAAATGTGATAAAGAAAAACATTCTGACTTCACGGATCCCACGGTTCCCTCCTAGTAGGGATCCGTCTATGCAATACTGAGGGATCCGTCTGCCTGATGACTAAAATTAGCAAAGGTGATATAACAAGTAATGTTATCACATAAATGAGATATGAATACATATTCTCAGAAAAATAACAAGTAGCATGTAATTCCATTTAATAAAACAAGAGTTATGATATACATGACTCTAAAAATAAGAAAATAGACAATACATGACTAGGAATTTCTAGGTTATCTAACGCTTGATGCTAGGACATCACTAAAATCTTCTAGCTCAAGTTTTGTTTAGGTTTGATCTCGTCGAAACGTTCGAGGAGATGATAGAACATGAAACGTTGGTCTTCTCGTACTTCATGTATCAAACTTTCAACATGTTGACAATGATAGCAATCTTTGTCATGGCTAGGTAGTGGTGGTGGAGGAAATAAAATGGCTTGATGCGAAGGATCAAGTGAGGCGGCTTGTGGAGCTTCAAACGATGGAGGGATTGGTGGAGGTGCATTTGAGAATGCCTCGACCAAGAATGATGGTGGTGGTAAGGAAGTGTCAACTTCCATATGGTCGGGTGGTTGACTTTGATGATTTCTCATAATCCAAATAGGATTATATGATGGAGACGGCGAAAAGGAAGCCGGAGCAAGTGTTGACTCAATACCTTGATTTTGAATCATTATTCCTCCTAATGAGGAGAATTTTGTCGGCGGAAGCGGATGAGACGGCCTAGGTGGCAAGTCCTCTAAATTGTAAAGATGTGGTGATGATTGTGGGGATGTAAATGAAATATTTCTAGGAACCAATGGTGATGGTTTAGTGGAGATGATATTGTTTGGCCTAGGAGGTATGGTGGTGTTAGGCATAGGTAGTTTTGTGGGTACTGTCCTTTTAGGAATGGGTTTGATTGGATGATGAAGGATTCTCTCATTTGTTGGTTTGACGGGAGATGATTCGGTTGAGGAGATTTCGTGTATGACACGAGTCTTTTTCATGGGTGGTTCTTTGTTGGATAGGTTACAACTTGGGGTTTTTCTCATGATGAGATGATTTCAAGAGCTGAAAGTTGGAGTGAGAGTGATGACTATGGAGGTCCTAACAAGGTGGTTTATAAACTAAGAGATTTGGCAAGTGCATTTAAGCTTTGAGCCACTAGGATTCATTGGGGTGTGATGATTGACATGCACAAGAGTCAACTTCAGAGGTTGGACTGATCTAGGGACTCATTTAAGATGAGATGGAGTGTTTGAGTTAGGAAGATAAGTTGAAATGATTGTTTTAGCAATTTTTGACCTATACTGTCATCCGGATCCCACGGTTCCTTTCTCAGAGGGATCCGTCTAGGCTAATCCTAGGGATCCGGCTATCAGTAGCTATGAAAGAGTGGAAATGATGTTTCTAAAATTTAAAACCTATAACATCTTGAGTGTTTCAGTCTTCCTAAGTGTTTTAAATGAAGGGGTGCTTAAGTACTTGAAGGTGGTGAGTGATGTAGCTAATGATTGTCTTTTGTGGAAGGATTTGGAACTTTCATGAGTAATAATGAATGAGCAAGGATGACACTAAATAGGAGAGTGTCAATTGAAGCTAAATGATCCTAGAGATGAGGTTTTAGCTTGAGGTGATATTTAAGAAAAATTCTTAAAAATTTCAAGAATAAAAAAAAAACTAATTTTTGTCTTACCTTGAGATATAAAAGACTAGAAGCAATTTCCTAAAATTGTTTAGCTTGCTTTCTTAAAGAGATGAGGTTGTGACTTAGGATTGTGTATTGGAAAATATCCTAATAGTTTTGAGATGGGAAAACTATGATTTGATTAACTTTGATCAATTTTGAGGTGAGATTGATTTATGATCAATTTTGTTATAAAAGATTTTTAACCTAGTTGTGAAGGGTAAAAATATGAAGTGTGAGTTTTGAGATCGGAAGAGTGATGGATTAAAACAAAGTGATTGTTCTATGAATGTCTTAGAGTGTGTTCTATGTGAGTTGGAATGAGTAGGAAAGATCAACCTATCTTGATAAAGTCTTAATCTACCTTAAGACACTATGCTTAGCTTAGTGTGAGGTGTTCTAAGGATGTGTTTGACATACAATGCTTGCAATTGCATTTTCTGTTTTGCCAGATCCCACGGTTCCCTAGATGTAGGGATCCGTTTAGTACAACATTTGGGATCCGTCTATCTGCTAGACAGAACCTTTACTAAAGGTATGCAATGATCTTGACAATGCATTATGTTAGTGCAAATATTACGATATTTAATCTATACAGTCTCGTTTGTTTTGATTGATGACAAACATGTAACTTGTAATACATAACGTAAAATGTACAAGTTACTTGTAATTACATTTGTCTCAACATACATTCAACACCTCTCGATGTCTCAAGTCCTCGTATGTTACAACACAGGTTCGTACATGTTTGTTATGTGGCATTATGATCAAACCCATTAACAAATCATTTAGAATGTTTAAAATACGTTTAGAGTCACTAAGTATTTTAATAGGTTAATCATTCTATTTCGAACCTCATTTTACATTTTGCATTCACAAGTATTTTATACAAATACATCTTTTGTAAAATGTCTAACAAATATATACTTTTATTTGTACAAGTAAACTAACTATAATATTCATACAAGTACTAAAGTTTACTTACACTTGACAAAATATATATTATTTTGACAAGCACCTAACTAGATATTTTATTTTATAAAAGGCAATTAGACTTTTTATGAACTATTACATAATACATTTTACAAGTTTATTTTCATGAACATTTTAATCTAAGTGAAAATACAATTTTACATCACTTCATGCATCATCATATCTTTAGAAGATTTGGTCAATATTTGGTTAGATTTGCAAGATCTTGAAAGATATTCTAAGATATCAAATCTAATAAAGTATTATTTTTTAGATTACATTTTTGGCTATAAATAGAGCCCATTGTCTTCTCATTTTAATCATCCCTTCCAACACACATTCTTTCTATCTTTCTTTCATCTTTTAGATCTATAGATAACCATGTAGTAATATACATTAATCATCCTCATCATCACATGATCATAATGCTTCTAACATTCATCTTTGTTGTAAGCATACTTTACATTTTGATCAACCAAGAAAAGCTTGGAGATCTAGCCATCCTCATTCACCAAAGCATATCAACATATGAAGATTCAAGATCTCTTGATATCCTCATTGATTGAAGACTTCTTATTTAAGAAGATCATTTAGATTAGTCATTCATATCCATTAGACATTTATGTCATGGATCATCATTGTAAACATTATTGCATCATCACAACACTTTCACCAAACTAGATTAGATGGTTTATGTGTTTGTACCATAAAACACAAGGTTTGTTATGTTGGGCCATAAAACATAGTGGGAGTGGTTGTACCCTTGAAAAGAACTCGACATCTAGCTTAGTGTCGGAAATATTGTATAGGCGACGTTAGGTTGGTTCTACCTCGAACTAGAACCCGGTATTTAGCTTTGTACCGGAAAAAGTGTAAGCGACGATTGTAAGGTTTTCTCCGCCGAGAAGGGAGCTTGTTGATTTAGTGAAGTAACTCTCGAGTTGGGTACTCGGGGAGTGGAGTAGGGCGGAGAGGAGATCCGTGACCGAACCACTATAAATCCTCGTGTTCGGTTTGCACTTTCCTTTCTTTATCTCTTTACTTTTATAATTGCTTCTGATGTGGTTTGATGTTTATGCTTGTATGATAGCTTGGTTTACTATGCTTTATATTAGTCACAAACAATAATTGGTACTTTCATATTATAACAAGTTTCATAAACGATTTGATACAAAAGATATAACGTTTTTAAACGGTAACGTATTCACCCCCCCCCCCCCCCTCTACGTTTTCACAATTGGTACCAGAGCCTCGTAGCTCTTATTTTCAAAACAAATGGTTTTTAAAATGGAGCACGATCCATGTATCAAATTACCATTGAAGAGAAATATAATATGAAAAATGTTTTGCTAATTATACTTATAAATTTTGTTGCTAAATGTTTAGATAAGTCATATTAGTAAAAATAATAAACATAATATGTGTGTTATATTTTTTCTATCAAATCTAGTAAGTCCTACACTTTTTCGCTATGAGTAAGTATATTTTTCAACATTCTGTGAAGGCCACGGACTGGGTGGAACCAAATAAAGGGCTCCTTCCTTGTAAATTTTTGGTTCCTTGGTCTGCACAGTACGCAGTTTTTTTGGCCAACTTAAAAAATTCATAACTTATTAACCGTAAGTTCGTAGGAGTCGAACCACCTATCATTTTAAAGGGAATTGAGTCTACTTTCATTTAAAACTACTCTCATGACCTGAGTCTAAATTTAAATAAGTGAAATAGACCAAATACTATGAGTATGTCCAAGATATTAAGTTTCGCTTTAACATAAAAACTCAAATTTTTGAGTCAAGCAATTTAAGATGGTATTCTTAGAACATTGATAGAATTTATTTTGAAACTAAATAATTATGTAATATGTTTAAAGAAAACAAATCAAGCTTGGTAACATCATCACATTTAAACGATAAATGACGAAAAGTGTTTTTCTTGTTATGCTATGCTAAATGACCACTTGTTTATGTTGTTTGCATATATGTTGCTTGCTTATTTTCAAATTGTTGTTTACACTTGTTTGTTTGCATAATATAAGTGTCAATCTTGCCATGTTATTTATTCGCTTGCTTGACGATTCCTTGTTTATGCACAATAGGACATTTGCTAGATTTTGTGCACTTAGTTGGAAAATTGTTTTACCATCACTTATAAACTTAGATCACTTCCTTTGCATAGGTTATACTAACATCTCGGATAACTTATGAAATGTCATGACTCGCTTAGCAATGAGTACTAAGTAAATTAGTCAAGTACTTTGAAAAATGGAGGTTTTAAGAGAGTGTTTGGTACAAGGACAAAAACAATGTTGTATGATGTAATTTATTTGTTTTTACTTTGTAGGATGATAATATGACTTAAAACAATGTTGTATGCTAACCGGTTTATGCAGGTGGATAGCACAAGTGTGTTATCAAATTTTACCCATTTTCACTTTTATGTGAAAATCGTTAGCCCTTGGTCAAAGTCTATGCTCCACTATGTTTGTATATGTGTTATCGAATTTTCCTAACTAGAAGTAATTAATGTCACATGTTTTAAGCAAAATTTCCGGTTTCGGAAAACTCCCCGGCACCTAAAAAATGGGTCTGTGAACTTTTCTGGTGTCCACGGATCAGACGGCACCAAAATGTTGGTACCGTCTGTTATGCATTTTGGTACCGCCATACCTGTACAGGCGGACCAGCCGGCACCAATTTAAGGGTTCCGCCTGTGTAAAGAAATGGTGCCGTGGATCCTACAGGTAAGTTGTTGAATTTTACTAAATCCCGCAATCTAATTTACCAAATCTCGTTTCTAGGATACTTGTTAATGCATATCTTTCATATCTCACTCAACACATCCTCAATGGATTAACTTAGGATGTTCGACATGATCTTAGACACTTCCATCTCATTAGAAACTACCATCTTTGTATGGATTAACATCAAATAAAACACATCTCTCCGTGAATCCTTTGCTCTATAAATCGACACATTCAGGATGGTCATTTTCACACCTACACTGTTACTTTTCCTTAAGCTTAGCATTTCTTAAAGCAAAGTCAAAATGACTAAATCCTCAACCTCAAATAAACCACTAGGATTAGCATTCGATCTTGTTGCTTCATTAAACTTGAACTCTTCATCCTCAGACTCATTACCTCTCAACATCTCATCACCCATTCAAGATGTGAACTTTCTAAACTTAAGTACTCCAACTCCACCACCAACTCACCCATCATTATGACTACTTCACAACCATCTAAAACACCTTCACAACCAAAGTCTCCAAAACTTGTACTTTGTGCAACACCACCAACATCTCCTCACCCGTTTGCAGATGACTTAGATGACTTACCAAGACTAACAAATCTGGACTCATTATTTGCAAAGATATCATACACAAGTCTATCATATGACTATTGATATTGTTTTGTATCTGCATGTATTGCCTCACTTGGTTAACATGAAAATAATGTGTCATCCTTCAAGACGATAAGTATTTACATCGAGTCATAACTCACACGTATGTTAAAGACATATTATCAAGTCTTGTTATCCATGAGTTCAATCTAAGCTTTATAATCTCAACAAATTAGGATTGACAACTTAAGTATTTCATCCGAAATATTCAAGTATATGCGACTTACGATTGTAGTCATTAAAAGTCATATCCGAAAAATCAACACCCAAGTATTTTAACAACACATGTTGAAACACTAATCCTAAAATGAATCAAACACTTATCCAAAGCAAACAACCCACTGTGCCACTTATCCCTCTTTGACACCTACTATTTCTCTTCCATCTTTTGGCACCGTTAAGCGTATTGCTCATGAACTTCCAAGAGCATCCTTTAAATCAGACGTGCCATTTCAAGTTGAACCTATACCTCAGTCGATAAGCTTCATAGACATGACCAAAACTTCAAGCACTTCACCCATTAGTTGTAGCAACCAATGAACCATAAGAATTAGCATCCGTACTTTTTGTGTTCAACATCTATGGAAAAATAAACCTAAGTACTCCCATAGCACAACAAACCCCTACATCACCACATCTTTATTTAGACACACTAGAAGACCTACCACCTAGATCAACCAATCCACCATCCTTACCATCATTTGAATTCGTTGAGTGTATTGCTCAAAAAGCCCTTGTGTCCAACACTTGTACTGAATCAAATGCACGTTTGAACAAACTCAACCATCCTTTCCCACATATAAGGACTTAGATAATTGATTATGGCTAGAACCTCAACTATCAAATAAGCATGGTGCTCTAGGTAATTGTTGTCAATGTCCACTAGGTATAAGTAGTACTACCTTCACAAATTATCAAAGTATTAGTAATACTTTGTCGATAAACTTCTGCATAAATTTCGTTAAACCTCAAATCAACATTTTAACAACATATGTTAAAATGCAATCTCAAAGCCAACATCATACACCCCAAGCAACAATGACTTTTGAGGAGTATACATAAGAAACTCGAGTGAATTCCTCTTGTCATCATCTAGTGAATATAATCTTGAGACCAAGTTTATTTAGATGGGACTATCCGATTCAAACACTTTGGCTTCATATCTTCATTTAGGAAAACATGATGTTTTGAAGAACATTATGACTAAGATTCATGCGTTAAGCTTTCATCTTGTTAAAAGGATATTGTATATCCTATGCATCATTCTTGCGACATAAATAGTTGTGTTACAAGAGATTTCATTACACCTCATTGGCTAAATGATCTTGAAACAAACATCTACAAGTTCTATGAACTAGCATATCCAATTCATCTTGTCATACTTGTTTTCATAAGCATGATAACTTTATCCCATGGGATAATCTCATTTGTTGAAAGATACTATTTGTATCTATTTTCTTTCAAGCGTACATCATAACCTAACCTTGCTCAAATCGAGTGCACATCCAAGGTTAAAACTACACATCTTTAGAGAATACACAAGATCTATTGAAGTTGGTAACCTCAATTAGATTCTTGTTAAATAAAATACCAAAGAGCTTTCTTGAGAACATTCTTAGTTTAACATATTCCATTCTCTAGTCTTAGATGATCAATTCACATTTAAATTACACACTTCAAACTCAACATAAAAGATGTCATCTATTAGATCATACAATTAGCTATGTAATTTGAACAACTTTAGATTCTAAACATAAGATTAAAAAACATTGTTTATCAACACACCATTGTTAAAATTCATGTGTATAACATGACATCTTCATCACCTTAGTTATATTGCATATTAGGTGTGTCACATTAAGCCAAGTATTGGTAAACTGTCATCTTTTATGCACTTTAATAGGCAAAAGTAGGAGTTCCCATCTTTCTAACATGAGAATGACTATTGGAGAACCTATTGTACTAGAAACTCAATTTGACCTAACGGTTGAATTGCTTCTTGGAGAGAAGTTGGGTATGTGGAATCACCCGTAAAAATGGTCGTGTTTAGCCTTAATTGAGCACCGCTAGTAATAGTCTCATATTCATTCTCCAACTTGAAAAATCTGTTTTCCTATACTTGCCTAAAGTAAGTGTTAAAACATTGATAGTTTTCCTCGCCTTAGGAATACTAATCAAACAAATAGTATATATGATTTTTCTTTTAAAACCAATTGCATTGCACTTACATGTGTTGATTACATGTTCTTGTTTGATACGATAAGTTGATTTGACATTATCTTAGTGTTTGATAACTCGTCAAATGTGTAAACCTTAGTAAAACCACTTGCATTGCACTTACATGTGTTTATTACATGTTCTTGTTTAATACGATAAGTTGATTTGACATTATCTTAGTGTTTGATAACAAGTCAAATGTGTAACCTTAGTACGGTTTTATCTTTATAATGCTTGTATTGTTGTTTCATGCTACTAAACGTTTAAACCTAAACTTTATTTGCATGATACTTACTTTTGAATTATTTTTAGCATGATTAACATGTTACTTATGAACTCATAATATGCTATTTTGATACGTGATAATTTTGATATGATATATTTGTGTTTGAAAGCTATTAGTTGGCATTCATTACATCTATGTGTAGTACGATCCAAATGATACATGCTCCAAATTATTATGTCTTGAACATGGCTTGCATGAATCTTTCATCTTGTTTCTTTTGCTTCTTGTCACACTATTTGTTCGCTACGTATGCACATATAATCTGTCAAAGTGCCTTTGGTATGACTAACTTTTAAAAGCCTTTTTATCTTACAAATTAATCACATAGATTATTGTATATCCAAGTATGCTTAAGTGTCTAAGTCTAATGACAAAACAATCTCATAATGAAATGTCTTGAATAAAGTCGTATTCTTGCATATTATGATTGTTTTGATGCTATCTTGTGTGGTGATTTCTTGTCTACTAAGTGCAATGTGTTGTTTTTGCTTATATCATATGTTATCATTTGATTTCTATCATGTTAACATATTTTGTCACTAACAAATTTGTTTTGTAGGTTGATAACAAATTATTTGTTATCTCACTTGGTTCTAACTTTTATATGCTCATTTTGCATAATCCCTTTTATTGCTACGTAGATTAGTAATATGCTTTATGGGACCCCTACACTTGCATATAGTTTAAAAGCATATAGAATTAAGTTCTAGAGGGTTGGCTTTGCATTTTTGTCTTTCAACCGACCTCTTTCCAAATCTCATTTTTCCTTCCGCTTTCCAAAAATCACCTCCATCATTATTTAGTTATAACAATACCCTAATCCTCTTCACTTCTTATTAGGAAACCACATGCCTCATCATATGATCATCTCGTATTAATCGAGAAGAGGTACGTGACTTTAAGGATGAAGTTCATTGTATGATAACCATCATCCAGAAAAACATCACTAAGCTCATCTCTTTCGTTAACCCAAAAAACCTCCTAAACACTTTGTTGTCATTCCTTATTTGATACATTACACATTATGTTGGATGTCCACCAATTAAGAGGGAGAGAAATCCATTCACATAATTGTCTTTTGTCAAATTTTATGTCTCTTAGACTCTAAAATACCAACACATAGGCAAACACCACTTAGCTAAAATCGGTTCACGAAACCACAACTAGTTCAACCTTTTTAACCTTATATCACAAGTTTGCACAAATACCTCATCAAGTGAAAAACACATCATGTGTTTTACAAACTTCTTCATCTCCACAATCAACGAATCTAGGATTTTCCTTAAACTAGCACCTTACAACTTCACTATCTAGAACACCATCATAGGATCTTATCCTTTTCTCGCTTGACATATATCATGCATGTCATTGTCAGTGCAAACGATATATTAATCAAAACAGCCATTTCCAACACGTTGGTCCATCCAACTCTCACTTATATGATGTCATTCTCATCCTCATATAGGTACTCATTATTATTATTAGTATTTTCTATATTGTCTTCACTTCCTTTCAAAGTGATAATCATCCATGTCGGTCAAAACCATGCTAATACTACCTTTCCCATTGTCACCTAGAATAGGTCATTTTTATAATTCGTGTCAATCGATGAACGAATTTATTTTCATGTTATCACTTTTATATATTCTTAGATAGAACGCATTATTGATTATTCTTGGGTTGAAGCATATGAGAACTTGCTCATAACAATAGGTTGTTAGCATCAATAAATCATTCAAATCATAACCCTTATGCATCATTGAAATGCAATGTCCATTCATATTTTTTTTCTCTCTTAGCTTTGGTCACTTGACATGACGAAAGGATTGCATGAATCCATATTTTTTATACATACGACTTTCTGACTCCTTAATAGCTTCCTACCTAATCACCACCACCTTCCATCACCACTTTCACTAATCATCACCACCATGGATTAGCGAAAACTTGCTTTTGTAAATTTTGAGTCATCTACCATCACCACATGAATCCTACTAGTAAAACCGACACCAAAACTAGCACCACTAGTGGCACACCCGGTGGAAGACTTCATATCTTCTTTCTAGGAACTATTTTGTAGGCTTTTATCATATTGTATTCTCAATTTTCTTATGATTGTAATTAGGAGACTACACTTCATGAGATCTTTGATTATATCATTTATCACATATATACATCTTATTTTTCTTTGTGAAAAAGATGAAATATATTGCACTAATGTTTTTCATTGTAGGTTCATCATCATATACACTCGATTGTATATAACTTACTCATCTAAGGATGAAGTTTGCATCAATTATTTTTCTTATTTTAGGTGCTTCTTGACACCCTCGAACAAGGAGGAATATCCTTTAAGCACTCATATTGCATCGTCTATACACTTGTTTGTATAGGACATATTTGTCTAAAGACAAAGCTTCTATTATACTAATATTTATTTTGAAGGTTCATCTTGACGACCTAGAGCAAGGGGAGCTTCCGTCAAGAATTTACTGAATGCATCTTATACACACTTTGTTGTATATCACTTACTCGTCCAATGACGAATATAGTTTTGCACTAATATTTGTTTTTTAGGTTATTAATCATACCCTGACGCCTCAAACAAGGGGGAGCAACCGTCAAGGGGGAGCATGCACGCATTTGCATCATTCTCACTTTTCAACAAGCATTTTTGCTTCGATAAAAAGTGGAGAAAATAGGCTAACATTGCTATGCCTTTCTCTTTTTCATATATTTCTCATAATTTTTGTTGCATAAAACTAACCTTGATGTAGGTTAAGCCTCTTTATTTGATCCATGGATCCGCTACCAAACAAGGGACGGATTGAAGTAGACGATTTAACTTCACTAGGGATGATGCAAGCTCGCCTTTTTGGGGAGAAATTAAGTTAAACTCCAAGGACACGCCCTTTTTGTTTCGACAAAAGGGGGAGAAGAGTGTAAACGGAGAAGGTAATGTAAAGGTAGTAAGGATACAAGTAACGTTTTACATTTTACTTTCTATTACGTTTACATATCTTTGTCATCATCAAAAAGGGGGAGATTGTTAGTGCAAATATTACGATATTTAATCTATACAGTCTCGTTTGTTTTGATTGATGACAAACATGTAACTTGTAATACATAACGTAAAATGTACAAGTTACTTGTAATTACATTTGTCTCAACATACATTCAACACCTCTCGATGTCTCAAGTCCTCGTATGTTACAACACAGGTTCGTACATGTTTGTTATGTGGCATTATGATCAAACCCATTAACAAATCATTTAGAATGTTTAAAATACGTTTAGAGTCACTAAGTATTTTAATAGGTTAATCATTCTATTTCGAACCTCATTTTACATTTTGCATTCACAAGTATTTTATACAAATACATCTTTTGTAAAATGTCTAACAAATATATACTTTTATTTGTACAAGTAAACTAACTATAATATTCATACAAGTACTAAAGTTTACTTACACTTGACAAAATATATATTATTTTGACAAGCACCTAACTAGATATTTTATTTTATAAAAGGCAATTAGACTTTTTATAAACTAGTTACATAATACATTTTACAAGTTTATTTTCATGAACATTTTAATCTAAGTGAAAATACAATTTTACATCACTTCATGCATCATCATATCTTTAGAAGATTTGGTCAATATTTGGTTAGATTTGCAAGATCTTGAAAGATATTCTAAGATATCAAATCTAATAAAGTATTATTTTTTAGATTACATTTTTGGCTATAAATAGAGCCCATTGTCTTCTCATTTTAATCATCCCTTCCAACACACATTCTTTCTATCTTTCTTTCATCTTTTAGATCTATAGATAACCATGTAGTAATATACATTAATCATCCTCATCATCACATGATCATAATGCTTCTAACATTCATCTTTGTTGTAAGCATACTTTACATTTTGATCAACCAAGAAAAGCTTGGAGATCTAGCCATCCTCATTCACCAAAGCATATCAACATATGAAGATTCAAGATCTCTTGATATCCTCATTGATTGAAGACTTCTTATTTAAGAAGATCATTTAGATTAGTCATTCATATCCATTAGACATTTATGTCATGGATCATCATTGTAAACATTAGTGCATCATCACAACACTTTCACCAAACTAGATTAGATGGTTTATGTGTTTGTACCATAAAACACAAGGTTTGTTATGTTGGGCCATAAAACATAGTGGGAGTGGTTGTACCCTTGAAAAGAACTCGACATCTAGCTTAGTGTCAGAAATATTGTATAGGCGACGTTAGGTTGGTTCTACCTCGAACTAGAACCCGGTATTTAGCTTTGTACCGGAAAAAGTGTAAGCGACGATTGTAAGGTTTTCTCCGCCGAGAAGGGAGCTTGTTGATTTAGTGAAGTAACTCTCGAGTTGGGTACTCGGGGAGTGGAGTAGGGCGGAGAGGAGATCCGTGACCGAACCACTATAAATCCTCGTGTTCGGTTTGCACTTTCCTTTCTTTATCTCTTTACTTTTATAATTGCTTCTGATGTGGTTTGATGTTTATGCTTGTGTGATAACTTGGTTTACTATGCTTTATATTAGTCACAAACAATAATTGGTACTTTCATATTATAACAAGTTTCATAAACGATTTGATACAAAAGATCTAACGTTTTTAAACGGTAACGTATTCACCCCCCCCCCCCCCCCCCCCCCCCCGCCCCTCTACGTTTTCACGCATTATATTCTAAGTTTTGTTTAAAGGAAATCTAAAACAAAGATATCAAATGTAAGATGTTTTATTTTATGAAAGAAATAGGATTACATTGATAAATAATGAGTAGAGTAGAATTGATCCTATTTGACTATTCTAGGTTCCTTGAGTGTCTTCGCTAGGAGGATCATTATGTGATTGATGGGTATTGGTGGAATCAAGAATGAAGAACGTCTTCATGAGAGATATGTTTAGCGGTTCCATCATCTTATTCACAAGTACGTACAACGGACTTTGAAATTGAGGATGGAAGTGCATAACATTGTGATAAAGGCGTGTCAAGAACATTCCATAAGGGATGAGTTTATTCTTGGAGCCTTGAAGATTTGCAATTCGCCTTGTGAAGAAGTAGGCGAGATTGTATGGTTGTTGTGTTAGCAAACAGTACAACATGTGAGCACAACAAGCGGGAAGAATATCTCGATTTCCCCTAAGACTCCAAACATTTTCACGTAGAATGAGAGCAAGAGGCTTGTACTCTTCTCGGATATCTCGTGTATGGATAATGTTTGGATTGGAGTAATATGGTCGAGGTTTGCATATCATGCGCGTTAAATCTTCCGGAGAGGGTATGTGTGAACAATATGGACTATTTTCTTCACAAAAGTTGAAGAGAGAATCAAGAGACCAATCTTCGGTGAAGGCACATTGTCCATGGTTTGGAATTCGGAGGATGTGAGCAAGATGCCCAAGGCTTAAAGTGAATTTTTGGTTTTTGATATAAAACCAAAGAGATAGAGAGCGATCCTCGTTACGAACGAGTTCCACTTGACGGAAGAATTCCATTATGAACCTTGGACATATCTTCTCGTTGATTTCAAGAATACATTCTAGTCCTATGGCTCGGAATGAGGTATTGATACCTTCTTCGAATTGTAGAGAGGTGTCTACAATACGTCCTTCATGGAAGTGACGGTTTTCGAGATTATTGAACCCACGGACATGATTGCCAGGTGTGTTGGGCTCAAGGGAGATGTTCGGGGTGTAGACGCTAGTGAGTGAAAAATCAAACTCGTATTCATGCGTCATAGTTGAACCTATAGAGGTGAAGGGTTAATAGGAGGTGATGTTTATGATCAACCTATAAAAATCTAACGTTTTTACTAGATTTTATTAACAATGGTATTTAACACTTAACTAACTCATGGTTTTGAAATTCTAGTGGATTATTACTTTTAGAAAGATAGTGGTTTTTAATCTTGCAAGAAAACTGTTTTCCAGTAGGACAGATCCCACGGTTCCTTTACAAAAGGGATCCGGCTAGTATATCATCCGGGATCCATGGATCTGTAGTAACAGAAACAGATTTGATAAAAACATAGGTTTTACAGTTTTTATACCACGAAATATGTTTTATCCTACATTTTCTTTTAGCATGCATACGTGACTTCTAATGTATCACGAAGGAATATAAAACAAAAGAAATGATAAACACAATATGATAAGAATAATATAGACAAACTAGATTATTAATAATATTGCATTCCAATACTTAGGATGATACAAAGGATTGGGTATATAACCCCAATATAGATCAACAACACAAAGTAAATGTCTTCGTATGTGAACTTCATCATAGGGAACACAAGTGCGATGAGTGTTAGGGCGATGAGCACGAGTGCGATGTAAACCATGTTGATGACGGATCTTCTTGGTTTCGGATGAAATGAGGAGGAAGATGAAGTTTTTAAATGAGAGGGAATTTTTGAAATTGGAAAATTTGAAAAAGTGAAGGTTTGATTAGAAGGGTCGAGGGTGGGAGTATAAATAGGGAAATTTTTGAAATTCGTGTTTTGTTTTATTTTTGGATTTAAGAAGAAATAAAACATAAGTTATATATACGAGAAATATAACACGTATGTGAGAAAAAGGCTTCCTAATGAAGCTACATGTAAATCATGTGTAAACACAAAAATCTACTCAAATAAATTCCTAACAAGTAACACTTATTTACTAAACTAATATCATTTAGATATAAGTGGAAAGTCATACCTCGAGTGCACTTAGGAATGTCTTTACAAATGACAAATGTCACTTAGATAATTCCCGCTCCTTTGCGTTTAAGATACCTTCTTAAGGAAGGTATTCTTGTTACCAAGCGTCTCCTAAAGCTTGGTGGGTATGAGCTTTGACTAATCAATATCACAAAGAAGATTAGTGCAATTAAATGAAAAGATATATAAAAAAAATGTTGTTATCAACTCAACATCCAAACATATAGTTTTTGAAAAACATGGTGTTTGTTTTTATGAAAAACCTTCTTTGTAGTTTTCAATTAACTATGGATCGTATCAAGTTTTTAAAGTACAATATACTTCAAGAAACTTGGTAACGAAGCTCTGATGCCAATTGTGGAAAACTAGAAGGGGGGGTTGAATAGCTTTACCAATTAAAACTTCCTTTTAAACTATTTAGATCGACTTATGTCAATCTATTTCATTGTGTGTGTTGGATGTTGATAAACAAGCATATAAAGATATGTAATGAAAAGATAAGAGTAAGAAGCACAAAACCACAACGCGAGTATTTATAGTGGTTCGGCTACAAGGACTCCTTCCTTGCCCTACTCCACTCCCCGAGTCACCTACTCGAGAGTTTCTAATCACTACACCAATCTCCTTATGGCGGAGAAGCCTTCACAACGTCGCTTAACCTTTTTCCGGTACAAAGCTAAATACCGAGTTCTTTCACACCAAGGCGAACCACACCTAACACAACGTCGCCTACCCTTTATACGGTGCTAGGCTAACCACCGAGTTCTTTCACACCTTAGGAGAACTAATCCTTCACAACGTCGCCTACCCTTTATTAGGTACTAGGCTAAGCACCTAGTTCCATTGCAATGGAGGAACTACTACCACACTACACCAACGACTAATCCCAAAGGAGATCTACTCCTTTACAACATCATCAAGGACATCAATATCCTTGGATCTAATGCTAGTCTATCTAGTACATCGAAACACACCATATCGAATGTACATCTAAGGCACCTTTCACTAATGCCTTTGATTAGATCTACAAGACACCTTTCACTAATGTCTTTGATTAGATCTACAAGACACCTTTCACTAATGTCTTGTGTCTTCACTTCTAAGCACCTTTCACTAATGCTTCTTGTCTTGACTTCTAAGCACCTACCACAAGTGCTTATCCTATAGACGATAGATACCCTTCACTAATATCTTCGTCTTGACACTTGAGACATCTTTCACTAATGTCTTCAACACTACACTTCTTTGAAGAAAGAAAGGAATCATCAACAAGAGGACTTCAATAGCCTTGATGATGAGGAAGCTTGGCAACTCATGGACTTGAGCTTGCTCAACTTCAAAGGTGGCGATCTTGCCTTTAAGAGGAACCTAAAAGATCACACAAAAACAAAACTACAAACATAGATCTCTTGGATCTAAGGTTAGTGAGATTTAACTCAGGGGAGAAAGTATGTTAGAAAGGGGTAAGCAATAATGAAGAAATGGCTCACTATTTATAGAGGAAAAACCTACTGTTTCCTCGGATCCCACGGATCCCTACCATAAGGGATCCGGCTAGCACAAAGCTAGGGATCCGTGGTCCGCTCCTCTTTGCCCATGGGTATTTTTGGTTATGGGTCATGGGTCATGGGTCATGGGTTATGGGTTGATCCATGGTTTTCTTTCTAGATACAATGTACCTTTAGGATACATTGAACTTGGTTTAAGTGGTATATACAAAACCATGGGTTATGGGTCAAAACCATTTGCTAGTTTTTATCTATTTAGTATATACTTGTTTTTACCCATTTTAGTATATACTTGTTTTTACCCATTTTAGTATACTTAGCTTAAGTATGTGTTAACTCAATATGTAAACACTAGTTGTTGTACATATATATCTAAATCATAGAAACACTTATACTTGTTAAGCCAATATGTAAACACTAGTTGTTGTACATATATATATATATATATATATATATATATATATATATATGTATATATATATATCTAGATCATAAAATCACTTATACTTGTTTTAGTGTTTTATGTGAATATGTTAGAAAACTATTAGTTCAAACCATTTACGTATTTTATTTGTTTCGTTAATATGATTTTACTTTTATTATCGACAAAACATTAGAAGATCGTAAAATATAAATAAACGTTTTTACGGCTTATTTGTATTAACACTTGACATAATGATTATGAATTTTGTTAGTACCATCAACTTTTTTTCGATGTTAGAAGTCAAATCGCATTATATGTTGATCATGTATAGAGTATTGCTTTTGTGAGGATTTAGTATGTTTAGATAAACTTTATTGTGGCCAAGGGTCTTAAATTTCCAAGTTTACGTTTCGTTCAGATTCTTATCCAACAAGATACTATAGATGTTTTTCTTTCAAACTAAAGATGTATAAATTGATAGTTATGGTAGACAAAATGATACATTATGATTTTGGTATTGTTATTGTTTTGGATTAGTTGAATGGTTCTATGAGGAAAAGTTAATGACTTGGAAAGAAAATAGAAATTTAAAGATAAATGAGAGGTTGAAGATGACTATGTGTAGAAAGACTATAATACCCTCATGTTTTTAGCACGCGAGGGACCTAATGACGAAAACTAACATAAATTGATCAAAAGGACTAACATTGCATGATTTTGCAACCTTATGGATGGATGGTAGGGGTGGCAATCGAGTCGTGTTTGTGTTAACCTATTCGGGTTCGCGTGTTGGCGGGTTTGTATAGCCTTTACCCAAACACGACCCATTTAGTAATCGTGTCAAGAAACTCAACCCTAACCCACACCTGCATAACACGTGTAACCCATTTGTGACCCGTTTAACCCATTTAAGTAAATAGGTCAAGTGTGAATAAAGTCGGTGGTTTGTCGATTTAACTAATTTAAATTATATAAGGATCTAAAATATGATAAGAATAACATACAAATAACTATGCGACAATTTTTTGAATTATAAGCGTCAATTTTCATGATATCTAAGGTATAAAATTATAATTCACTCATATAAGTAAATAACAAAATACATTTGATCCACATCCAACATAAAAACCAGGTTATATATTTTATTTTTAAGATCTTACATATACTTAAACAGGTTCACGGGTTGACCTGTTTAATACTTACTCAACCCAAATACGACCCGTTTATTAAACGGGTTAGACGGGTTGACCCGTTTTTTACCCAAACATGTTTATTCTCAACCCAAACATGTTAAACTTCGTGTCGGGTTCGTGTCGTTTATCGTGTCATGTCGAGAATTGCCACCCCTAATAAATGGTGCAAGCAGTTTGATAAAAGGATGAAATTTGTAATTGACTCTTAAATCTATCCACGGAAGATAAACACAAGTTTGTTTTAGTTGTATAATGCAAGTTTGTATGTGGGGTAGTCGATGTCGATGTTGTGTATTATGCAGTCGACATGGAATGTATACTTTTGGCGGGAACATGGCAAACCTTGTCGCCATTCTTCTGGCCATAAATCTAAATAATTGAAAACATTTATTAATACACCAATCATTTCTTCTTAAGATGACCCAGATTTGACAGGTGTATTATTTCAAGTTTTCAACCGTATTACGTTCGCACAGTAAAGTTTGACATTTTCACAACGTTGAACTTATTAAAAGTAGCTAGTTACATAAATACTCTTGGAAAACAAGTTAATAAAAGATAATCATCAAATTTAATATAAGCTATATGTTGCTTTAGTACAATTATTTATTTATTTTATTTATTTTTTATTATTTCTTTTTGAGCAAAGCTTTAGTACAATTCAATGATACAATTTTCAACACTTTCAGGTCTGTCAAGACCATAAATGATATTGATAACAAGGTTAAATAACAGGTGTACAAGGGGTATGATGTTCCTACATCATACACACATCAGTTACTTCACTTTCTATCCAAGCTGGCCATCCATGTCGGTATGAGTCCACCTGGATCCCAATGACGTGGCTGCCCTTAAATAGGCGTGACGAAAACAGAATTGTTGAATAAGCCCTACCCTTTTTGTCGTGTTCAAAATGTACAAAGTAACGACATCCCTTAATCAACCCTACACTTCTAATAATGCCTAGACTAGTTTATAGTTTTGTTGTTGGTTTACTTATAGTTCTGTGAAAATATCACAATAAGAGAGCACGGTATAGGGAACCAACAACGTGTTGTTGGCAAAATTTGGGAACCAACAACGCACATGTCATACTGCACCACCCTTGACGTTATTCGTCCCTTAGTTGTTTCTGTTGGGATTTAATACTCATAACAATTATATAAAATCAAATAACATCATCAAAGCATGCAGCGAAAGTAAATAGGAATAATATATGTAAGTAATTAACCGAATAAGAAAACGCGTACCTTTTAGCAATTCAAAAATCAAACGTTAATTAGAACAAGAACCAAAACCCAAAACCCTAACTTTAGGGTTTATTATATTCGACCCAACCAAAAGTCGACCACCAAGAATACAAGCTCAAGCGTGCTTGTCCTTCGTTCTTGTACACACGTACTATTAGCGATTTGATGTGAAAAGCTAGTTTCTTGAATCACAAATAAAACCAAACACTTAATCTTGAGTTAAACAAATCGAAACCCTTATGGTGAAGGTGTACGATCGGCCACACAAGAAAGAGGAGAGGAGGAGAGAAATTAGGTTATCAAAGTGATCCAAGGTTAGGAGAATAATGAATACAAGGGTTTGTATTTATAGTTTCTCAAAACTTGGTGACCAAGAAAAGCCTCCCTTGGGCTTTTGTGAACCCACGACCGGCCATGCTTCCCCAAGGGATTCTAGATCCTTCTTGTCCACAAATTTCATTCTTAGTCCTCGTAGTTTACATTTAACGACCGTTAGTCAAAACCCCATTAAATATTAACTATCGTTATGTTTTATTTCGTGACTAATAATTAATAATAACATTTTATATATTAATTATTAACATCAACTCTCATACGTAATGTGTGCAATCCCGAAGTATTGAGTTCGAATCCGGTCATACATATATTAATAATTATCCATAAACCTTTCAGCTCCCACTTGGATATTACTTAATATAGTAATGACATTGGTTAGTCTAGCTTTAACACGCCAATGCCCCCAGATCGAATCGAGTATGGTTTCCTGGAAAAATCATTTAATGATTCATCATTTTTACTTATCCTTTTGTTACTAATACTACATTAACTATGAATATAGATCAAGTCATTTCATAAGTTAATATTCTGTTTCTCGTTGTATTCGATTGAACAAGATTACCAAATCATCTGAACGTATTCCAGATAGATCTTGGGTATGGCCATACAAACATCTTGTCAACCCTACGAGGGGCCCAAATATAGTATTATGCTTTGAAACAAATTCAAAGAAACAAATTCTCTTGACTACTGTCACACCCCCAAATTACCTGTTTTGCAGCGGAATGGAATTCCTGAGGGATGACTGCCATAGCATCAAAGTTACAGTTATATCGAACGACCTAAAGTGTCGTTTTGAAAATATCGTTTGATTCAGTAAAATAATCAGAGTTTACAAAACATAGGTCCCAAAATATTTCCAATATACAAAAATGAGTTTGTTACAATCAAACGATAGTTAAGTGCATAAAATATATGTGAGACGCTTCGTCATCGCGACTCTATGATAAGTCCACATGCATGCCATGAAGTGAATGTCTTAGATACCTGAGATAAAACATGCTAAAAGTGTCAACACAATTGTTGAGTGAGTTCATAGAGTTTGGTTGAATTGTAAAGCCTTTAAAGAATGTTCATGCACCAAAGGAAAAGTTTTTGGTCATATAGAATAGTCCACAAAGCAAAGGCATTGCAAATCCACTCAGTTCCAAGTTCCGCCCATACAAAACTTGCAACCTGTGTGTTCACAACCCACTGCCAAAAGTAGTATGTCTAGAAGTTAAGTGCACATTATCATAATTGTTCACAAAGCAAAAGCATTGTAAATCCACTCAGTTCCAAGTTCCGCCCATACAAAACTTGCAACCTGTGTGTTCACAACCCATTGCACAAAATATAGTGTCTAATAGTCGAATATAAGTTACCATAATAATTCACAATATTGTACCACATATATAATAATGTATGCCAGGCAAAGCCCCTAGAATAAATAATATGCGTCCCGTAACATAGTGGACGAGAGGTTGGCCGACCTCTAATAGCGCTATCCATACTACCTACTAATAGGAGACTAACAATGCGAATGTACGAACAGTACATCATACAACTATTATATACAATTAAGAACACTCCGAACATGGGAGAATTTGCACTGCTCCGAACAGGGGAGACTTTAGATCGAGAACGCTCCGTAACATAGTGAGACGTTCTGCTCCGGACCTGGGAGGCTTTAGATCGAGAACACTCCGTAACATAGTGAGACGCTCTGCTCTGGACCTGGGAGGCTTTAGGTTGCTCCGAACAAGGGAGACTTAGATTGAAAATGCTCCGTTCCCATAGGGAGACATTCTGCTCCGGACCGGGGAGGCTTTATAGTGATGCTCCGAACATGGGAGACTTTATAGTGATGCTCCGAACATGGGAGATTTTATTGTGATGCTCCGAACATGGGAGACTTTAGGTCAAGGTCATAACACGTCCGGTTTAATAAGTTCAAACAAGTCATAAGTTTGTATTTAAGTTCAAGAGTTCCGTTCAAAAGTTCGTAATTAAGTTCAAAGATTTAAGCCGAGTTCAAAAGTTCAAAACAGTCAAAGAGCTCGAATAATATCAAAAGGTTCAAGATAGTCGAAGCGTTCAAAATCACGTCAAACAAGTTTAAAATATATCAAAAGGGTCCTTGTACAAGTTAAAAGAGTTTAACTATATGTCAAAAGGTTCATATCAAGTCCAAAGTGTTCACTTATATGTTAAAGGGTTCGAATCAATTTAAAAGAGCTCAAATATACATACCGAAGGGTTCAAAATCAAGGAAAGTGTTTCAACTAATAGCGTTCATAACATAGTGATCAATTTAGTTCGGACATAATCTACTTACGCACACATAGAGTGAAACAAAAGATATTTAAGTTCATATAAGTGTAAAGTAAAAGCAAGTAGTTGAGCATGTATCTCCCCCAAAGAGTTTATAAAACAATTAAACGAGTAAAAGTGGGGCTACGAACTCACCTGTTGCAATAGTTACGATGACAAAGTGGATGCACAGAAATGAGATGCAACTCTCTAACCGCGACCTATTATGAATGATATGATCTAATATAAGTCATGAAACAATGTCGTGCATGCAAACTCATATGATATCCATACCACTTGTACATTTGAAAATAATGTTTATCGTTGAAATATATGTTTATGACATCTCGTCATATTATAAAATACTTTACAAGTATTTACGTTGAAACAACCTCCTACGATAGTCGTTTAGTGATTTATCAAGAATTTATAGCTTTTCGTCGCAAAATAATATACTTTGATAATTTGTGAAAGTGACTAAACGGCCTTGAAATGCTAGTCGTAAAATGGTGCACATTGAGTGTTAGGAAACAAACTCAACGGTTTTGGGAAGCTTGTATCATTATCTCAAAGTTTTAGCATTTAAGTTTTCATCCTAGAGGTCTCGATCATGGAGAAAAATATAGGTAAAGTATGGTACTTGTGTCCAAATTATTGTTTAAGGTAACTTTCGGCAAAGTTGGGTGTCCATATTTTATTCGTTACAACTCCGTTTGACGAACGGTTGGACATTTTGGAAAATAGGCTAGGCGAACTTACTTTTACTAGAAGACATCATTTTATAAAAAAAGACTCCATCGATGTTAAAAACGACCCTCAACTCTATTAGAAAATATATTAGTTATGCTTATATAAAATAGTTACGGCAACTTGTTTAAAATGTGAATAACTTAGTCGTTATAAGTCCGTTTTCTACGTTCTTTATATCCACGGTTTCGTATTAACATATACTAATATATTTTTGATAAATCGACTCATTTAATAATGCTTAAGACTCATTTTTTACCCTTACAAAATCTGGACAGCATGCTGTTTTCCGGAAAAATATAGTTTTCGTCGTTAAACTTGAAAATAGCATAACTTCTTCGTTATAACTCCGTTTTAACCCGTTCAAGTGGCCACGTTTTCGTTTTAAAGTATATTTTCTGAATATCTAGCCCAAATATTTTTATCAACTGTCGAAATTTCCAGAATTCGAAAATAAGATCAGACCTCTAAATAAAGTTGTCGAAATGAGTTTTTCTCGCGCAAAACCTATTCTAACCAATTTAAAACAACTCCGAAGCTATTCTAATCCTACCATACACCTTCTTAGGGTGTCATGGGTTCCTAGGCATCACCAAAAGTGATATGTTTCAAGGAGTAATTATAGGATGATATATATATATATATATATATATATATATATATATATATATATATATATATATATATATATATATATATATATATATATATATATATATATATATATATATATATATATATAACACTTAAAAACATTTAAAGTGGTATAGCTATCCATATGACTTGCATATTTTTCTCAAGCATGATAAAATGAACATGATATGAATATGAAAGATGAAAATGATCATGAAATGCTTACTAGTTAATTGATGAGGTTTAATGAACAAAGGTTAATCCTAAACACCCTATGTTTTTATTTCAAAACCTTACTTAAGAGTGTGCCTAGATTGTGAAAATAACTTGACTTGAAGAAAAATGATTTCCTTGTGCTTGGTCTCCTATGGCCGGTTCTTGAGCAAGAGAGGAAGGAAGGATAAAAAAAATTTTCACACTTGATATAATAAGAAGTATGTGTAACTTGTAGTATAAAATATGTAAGTATAATGTAGGACTAAGATATTTTGTACCAAAATGTGGTGTGACTCACCCTTGTGTCGACAAGGGTGCATTAGTTAAAGGCTAGCACATTTTTTTTTTATTAAGTATTTAAGTGTAGAGTAGATGTAAAGTTATTTAAGGTTAATTAGTAACTTGTGTATTTATTTAAACATTTAGGGTAGCGTTAGCTAAAAATAAATTTTAACGGATCAAAATAAAATATATTGAAGTCATAAAAATTATAAAAATACATTTCGTACAAAAATTGAGTGAAATAATAATTATCGTGTAGTATTTAAGAAAACCGTCGTAATTATTTATATATAACAATTTATATACAAAATAAATTTAAAACACTGGGTAAACTAATAATATAATTTTTATGGTCTTAAATTGAGTATAAAATATATCCGGATAAGTTTTGGGAAGTGTCGGATCAATTGTTCAAAATAAATGATCGTACGATAGTGTTTATTTAATAAGAAAAAAATATACGTTAATGAAATATAAATTTTTCTCCGGGAATGAATAATAAAATTTGAAAAATGACCGGAAATTGAGAATTGTGACAACTACAAACATAACTCATGAACTTTGTAACACTTCTGAAAATAGCCCTTATACGGACAGCGTTAAACTATCTTACACAAATGCACTACATTCATATCAGTTATCTGGTATCTCAAGTCTGAGGATAAACACTTCATGATATACTTAATGACAAAGATCCATAAAGTATCATCATGTAAAGTTGGTATGAGTCATATTATCAATTCATTGAATATCATGTGAATCTGGTATATCCCACGCATCAATATACTTAAAGTATATTCTACCAAAACTCGGATTTGTCTTAATTCAATGACATTCCCACATCATTGATCGACAACGGACTTTTAAAATAACATAAGTTATTCACGGATTAAACATGCAAATATAGGATATAATATTAAGAAAATGAAAAATAAACATAACCAATATTTTATTCCATTTAAATAATATTTGTTCTAAACATCCCTTATCCAAATACTAAATAGATCAATGCATGATAATACTTGTTAATGAATTATGTCTCAAGTAATGACAATCATACTTGTTGACAAGGCATAATTTCAACAAACTTTGATCTATCGGAATTTTGAGAATACTTATCTTAAGAATTCAACTAGTGAAGTTCTTGTATGTGTGTATTCAAAATATCTTGATATTGCCACATAATATTTCATAAAGTGTGTGACATCCTCAAGCACCAATTTATGACAATCAAACTTTCAAACATTTTTAAAGTTTAAGGTATTCTTATTCTTTATTGTATAATGCAACTATGTTCTTAGTTGAGCACAACTAGTTCACATGGCCATTTACAAGGATGAAATCCTCCCATGACTAGTATTGAGTGTCATCTCAATTAAACCAGCATCATTGTATACAAACAACAATATGCTCTTTAAAATCTCCGTAAACTTCAATATCTATAGTGTAATGTTTGATGCCTTCCAAACTTTCAAGTTTGTTGGCTATGACAATTACGCAACAATTGATGTATTGCTCATCCATAGAATTTTGAGAGCAACTCCAGGCTGAGGAATGTAATTCTAGATTCAAACATATTCTATTAGAATATTCATTACACCAGTTATCTAATAACTTCATTAGATATCAATGTTGTCAAATCATCTTGCAATCAAGCATGATACAACAATAACATGATGTACATGAAAAATCCTTATGTCAAACAAAGATTTAATTCATGTTCTACATATCCATTTTCCAAATGATATATCATGTTCTATTAGACTCATTAATTTAATACCGCCATGTTTACTAACAATAAACATATACTCCAAGGTTGTATGTCTTATTTTCTAAATCTTTCATGTGAAGTTCCATTCCAAACTAAAACTTAACATTTAGCTTAGATGGAATGTTACTACCTACAACATATAAGATTTAAAGAAAATGAACACAATACTCCCACTAGCTTTCAGGAATACTTAGAAATTATCTTATTTTAATTTTTAAACCAAACTTTGATTTAATAGTTAAACATAAGAATCATCTTCTAGATGCATGCATATATCCATTCATGGATTCTTGCAGTTTGTACATTTCCAAAGATTATGTGAATTCATAAAACTCCTTTCGATTGTTTATCGTCCTCGCAAAAGCAATCACACATAAATACTTTTAATATTCTATTATCATTTTTCATATCAATGAAAATAAGTATGACAATTATAATCATTATATATTTAATGTGCCAAGGAAAGAATATTCAATCACAGTTAATTGCTTAAGTGTGATTAATAATCTTGTCACAAGTCATGCATTAAACACATGTACAATCTTGTCCATATGATTTCTACACAAAGATTTAAACCACTAGGGTTTTCCTTCCTTTGAAGAAACTCATATTTATTAAGATAAACCAAGTTTCAGAGTTGATTATCTTTATGGACAGCATCTTAACATTCATAGTATGAATAATTTACCACAATTCAATATTAGGTAAATGCATCATCATGATTAAGAGGTTTACCATGATCCTGCAATTCATATATCTCAGCACGTCAATCAATTATCTGAGAATCCTTGCGGATCTATGAATGAGAATTCCATCATCTTGAGGTCTATCAAATTTGTCCTCATCATGATATTTACTAGTGTATTTTAGAAGATTATGTGTTTTGTAATTGTAATTTAATCTCTTCAAGATCTAAACAAAACTCCCACTTGCTTTTGTAATTTAAAGACTATCTATAAATACTTTAGCAATTAGAACAACACTAAATTGTTTTCTTGTGGGATATTACAAATCACATTAACAGTTCGTAAATCTTGTTCGTTAATAACCTACTCCATAAGTAGTTTTAACAAATCAGAACTTCAATATAAGACTCAATGTGATTCATCACATTCCATACTAAAATGGTGTCTTGTTAATCTTCTAGGTTTTGAGTTTTATTAAGTATATCCAATCAATACTCAATTTTAACCTTGATAACTTTTGGAAGAAAATAGGATATAGTTATCTTGAATCAAACAATATGACAAAAGTTTGATTCTTCTAACTGAACATACCATATACATACAGTATTTCATTAGAATTAATATTGTAAGACAATCTAACAATATGTAAGATAAACTTATTCCATTTGGCTTACCTATTTACCAACTAAGTCAACTTAATGGTATAATAGAATATTCAAGCCAATTGCATGTTTTATAACATAAGTATTCTTTGACCAAGTCAAAAGACATAACAGTTATAATATCTTACTTTATATTATAAGTCTTTAAAAGACTTCATGTTTGTGAGTTTATACAAAAACACATAACCATGTATAATTTAAAGTTATTATGAACACCACGCCATGGTTTCAATTAATTAATCTTCAAGTTAATAAACTATTTATGTCATTCCAAGAATACACAAATATTTAAAGTAGCATTAGATTACTTTATTTTTAATTATGTCATCCCTTGAAGTGTCCAACTTAAGAAACTGTAAAAACATCCACGCCCGATCCCACGACAAGTGGAGATTTACCTTGAGATTACAATCTAGCCAAGATCTCACTTAACCTAAAATGTAACTTCAAGTGTTTCTATAATTTTAATGACATAAGACATAAAAGTAGTCTATGCTATAATCTTGACACATGTTCTTTAAACAAGACAATCTTAATCTCTTTCAAGAGAATCCATTAATCATATTTATATGTGTTGTTCCTTTGCACACAATAAATACTTCTCCCACTTGTGCATAGAACAACATCATCTAGTAGATAAACACCATGACATTCGTTTGTTTATGTGAGCAATATGATAGTGTCGTAGATATATAAGTATTATAAGTAGATGTAGGACCACTTAATTATCAAGGAAACGTTCATGACTATCCTTGAGAATATGAATGTCTACATTTGTGAACGTAATGTATTATTTCAAGAAAATCTAGAAATAATCTGAGTTACTACCAAGATGACAAATCTTGTAACTCCCACTGAATTAGACAACGTTACAATAATGTCTTATTCAGTAATACACCATACTCCCACTGGATTTGACAACATTGTAAGTGTTTCATTAACCAGTGAAAATAGCATGCTATTACGTTGCTACCCCTTTGTAAGACCATTCGTAACAATTACTTATGTAATAAAAGAGTGTATTCTACTTTGTAGATGAATCATCCATCATACTATTAACTTGAAAAATTGAGCATGCAATTTCTTTCTTAATAGGTCTACTATCCCCACAATGGTGTGTAGCACCTTTAATTGGTCAAATCAAAACAACTAGATAAAATATACTAGTTTGTCTTTTACCAATTTTGCGGTAATTAGTCTAGATTCTAATTTAATAACTCATATAATGTCAAACATGTTTTCTAGTTGACCAAAATATCATATAAGAATTTAATCACCAACAGAGGGTAATGAAATCTCTTAAGGAAAACATGATGTGCAATTTTCTTAACTATTAAAGTTGCTATGAGTTATATTAGAATTTAGATAATTCTAATGTTCCTAACATACTTTTCTCAATCATGAAAAGGAATAGGATTGAGTCTCACTCTTCTTCCATGGAAAAGAGTTTATGTTTGTCTTTTAGCAAATTTTTCTTGATCAAACATTTGTTTGAAAACAGAACTACAGTAAAACCTCTATAAATTAATAGTGTTGGGACCGAGATATTTCATTAATTTAGAGAGATATTATTATATCGATAAATTAATAATTTATTAATTTAAAGAGGTGTTACGCATGACCTTTAAATTTCCAAGTCCAATATACTAGTTACAATGTATACTAGTTAGAGATGAAAAATAAATTAGAAAAACAAGTTCCAATTAACATTTTATAAATTCACATTCACAAATTAATTGAATTTGTCAAGTTCGTTGTTTTTGAATAAGTAAAAAGTTAGTTTCGTTGGAACAAATTCCAATTACGTATGACCTTTATATATATGTGAATTTTTAAGTAATTATTAATTTATAGTTTTGTTGGGACCAAAATATATACACTGCGGTTTCAAAAAAAAATATTATCTTATTATTTTATCGATTGAAGTTTAAATTTGTACTGGTCCTAAGTTAGGACCGGACAAATTATTAATTTTATCGAGGTTATTAATTTATCGAGTATTGATTTATAGAGGTTTTACTGTAGATCAATTTACCAAAGCCCAAACCACGTTTACGGTTTAATGTTGCATTAATACAATCAAAAAGAATTAACAAAATTCAATTTTAGTATTTTCGATAATTAAATCTTTCAAGAAAATAAAATACCCTTTGGTCAATATTCATATTAACCATAGTATTTTCCTTGAATTTTGGATCCTCATTATCATAGTTTCACCACATCAGTTGATCTGCTAGTGATGAAAGTATAGAATAGGTAATCGTTGAAAAAACGATAATTGACAAACAAGTTTCCAATTCCAAAAATTATGGGATTTACAATTTTGCCAAAACAATTAATGCAAAATGTAAGCATGTTTTATCCCATCTTATGCCTTAAGTCATAGGTCTCACTAACTAACTTAATTAAGTTGTCTAATTTAGAAACTGCAAATCATTAAGCTGAGGTCTCACACAACAAAATAATTCACCTTGTTATTGTAATCTAGATCAAGGTCTCACATAACTAAATTACAACTTCAAGTGTTTCATATCATTAGATGGCATAAACTTAAATTTAAAGGGTACAATTTTTTATGTGTAATTGATAACGCTCAAATTGTGCATGTTTTTAGTAGCGTTATCTATGCTTTTATGTGTGTTATTTGGTTATAATCATATGCTTTTGTTGCTTAATCGTACAAAAGTGCGTTTGCTAGTTCATTTGTAGCCAAGTACAGGAAAGTGGAGAAAAAGACGGTAAAAGAAGTAAAATACGAAGATTTCTCCATATACGAAGAATTCTCGACAAAAGCAAGACTTGTGGAGTGTATTCGAGAAGATAAAGTCATCAAGTTAGTGGTCCAAAGACTCAAGAATAAAGTTCAAGAAGGGAAACGAGAAAGAAATGAAGAAAAGAAGCTAAAACGAAGACATATTGGAAGACTCGTTGTTCCCGACACACCTTCACCATTTTGGCCATAACTTTTGCATACGGACTCCGTTTGACCCCCGGATCGCGGCCACGGAAAGCTAAGAGAAAGATCTACAACTTTGCAGTTTATGAATTTTTGTGATTTTGCTCCAACCGATCGGTCGAGACCCGTAACCGGATCGGTTGGAGACTAGTCAGCAAGACCAACCGATTCGGTTGGAGCCTAACCGGATCCGGTTGGAGGTCCTGTTTCAGCCATTTTTCCATCACTAAGATCCCAAACGTGTTCCAAATGATTCTAGTCCCTTCCTACATGGTTTCTAGTCCCTTCCAAGCTCCTTGGCCTCCAAGAAATGCATTGAATACCCTAGGCCTTGGTAGTAGTATAAATAGAACCCATTTGGCACCTCATTTCATCATCCCTTCTCCATCTTTCTCATCCCTTTCATCCACCACTTCATCTCTAGGTGTGAAATTCAAGCCTCCACCCTTAAGGACGAATTTCCACCTAGAGAGAACGCAACCACTCTCAATATCTTCACCCCAAAGGTGTGAAACTCAAGCCTCCACCCTTAAGGACGAGTTTCCACCAACTATCCTATCCCAACTTGTGTGAAATTCAAGCCTCCACCCTTAAGGACGAATTTCCACCAATTACACCAACTTATCTTCCCCAAAAGACCACAAACCTCTGCCAAATTCGTGTAGTGTGCTCAAGGGTTGTCGAAGGCGTTTGGACATCATTTTCCGGCTTGGTAGAACCATTGTAGTTGATTGGAGGCTTGAAGGAGTGCTATAATCCTTCATCTTTGCCTATTGTAATTCATACTTTGGGTAAACCTTGTTACTTTTCTATTTAAAGATGTTTGTTATTGATATGATTATTGAGATTTTGTGTTTGATTGGAATAATGATGAATGTCTTGATACTTGCTTGTTCTTATATTGCTTTTCTTGTTGGTTTGATATGTGACAATCATAACCATCAACTTGTTACTTGTTCTTATATTGCTTTTCTTGTTGGTTTGATCCGTGACAATCATAACCATCAACTTGTTACTTGTTACTTGCTTAAACAAACAAACGACACCTAGTAACAAGTTGATGGTTATGATTGTCACGGATCAAACCAACAAGAAAAGCATTATAAGAACAAGCAAGTATCAAGACATTCATCATTATTCCAATCAAACACAAAATCTTAATAATCATATCAATAACAAACATCTTTAAATAGAAAAGTAACAAGGTTTACCCAAAGTATGAATTACAATAGGCAAAGATGAAGGATTATAGCACTCCTTCAAGCCTCCAATCAACTACAATAGTTCTACCAAGCCGGAAAATGATGTCCAAACACCTTCGACAACCCTTGAGCACACTACACGAATTTGGCAGAGGTTTGTGGTCTTTTGGGGAAGATAAGTTGGTGTAATTGGTGGAAATTCGTCCTTAAGGGTGGAGGCTTGAATTTCACACAAGTTGGGATATGATAGTTGGTTGAAACTCGTCCTTAAGGGTGGAGGCTTGAGTTTCACACCTTTGGGGTGAAGATATTGAGAGTGGTTGTGTTCTCTCTAGGTGGAAATTCATCCTTAAGGGTGGAGGCTTGAATTTCACACCTTTGGGGAAGGTAAGTTGAGAGAGGGATGTTGTTTTAGGTGGAAATTTGTCCTTAAGGGTGGAGGCTTGAATTTCACACCTAGAGATGGAGTGGTGGATGAAAGGGATGAGAAAGATGGAGAAGGGATGATGAAATGAGGTTGCAAAGACCTCTATTTATACTAGAACCAAGGCTAGGGGTATTCAATGCATTTCTTGGAGGCCAAGGAGCTTGGAAGGGACTAGAAACCATGTAGAAAGGGACTAGAATCATTTGGAACACGTTTGGAGTCTTAACAATGAAGGAATGGCTGAAACAGGCCCTCCAACCGAATCCGGTTGGGCTCCAACCGTTCGGTTGGTCTTCTTGACCATTCTCCAACCGGATCCGGTTACGGGGCTCGACCGATCGTTTGGAGCAAAATCACAAAATTCATAAACTGCAAAGTTGTAGATCTTTCTCTTAGCTTTCCGTGGCCGCGAACGGGGGGTCAAACGGAGTCCGTATGCAAAAGTTATGGCCAAAATGGTGAAGGTGTGTCGGGAACAACAAGTCTTCCAATATGTCTTCGTTTTAGCTTCTTTTCTTCATTTCTTTCTCGTTTTCCTTCTTGAACTTTATTCTTGAATCTTTGGACCACTAACTTGATGACTTAATCTTCTCGAATATACTCCGCAAGTCTTTCTTTTGACGGGAACTCTTCGTATTTGGAGAAATCTTCGTATTTTACTTCTTTTTCGTCTTTTTCTCCATTTTCCTGTACTTGGCTATAAATGAACTAGCAAACGCACTTTTGTACGATTAAGCAACAAAAGCATATGATTATAACCAAATAACACACATAAAAGCATAGATAACGCTACTAAAAACATGCACAATTTGAGCGTTATCAAATTCCCCCACACTTAAACTTTGCTTGCCCTCAAGCAAATCTAGAAATTAAGAAAAATAAATAACCCACATGGTGCATAAAAGATGATTAGAAAAAAATGCGATGCAAATCTACCAAGTACAAGTACAAGATAAGATTCATCGTTTTAAGCTTTTAGAGGTGAAAAACCGAGATGTTTGACAATACCCCATGGATTTTCTCGCTTGATAACATGGCTAAGCACCTCACAAAAAAGAACAGATGTATAATTCACTCAACACTCATTTTATTTAGTGATGGATAGTATTAAGGAATAGTACACTCAAATTGCTCAGTCATGATCTAAATATTACCATAGGCTTGTACAAGAAACAAAACTCCACCGACGTGGCGTAAGCACCAAGTATAAACATCTAAAGAGGGCTTTTATTCGGGTTATAACGATAGGCTTAGGGTGATTAAAGGGTATGGATAAGGCATGGGAATATTAATGAAATTGGTGTTAAAAGAAAAATAAAATCAAGTCTAATACCCATGTTGCTAGTTACCGAACAATCCGCAAACCCGAAAATGATTATAGTTACTAACTTCTCTTCACATATCGATCACCAAATATATAAATCACGTCTTAGCACATTGGCTAATCAATATCTCAAACATACTTCATCTTTGTCATCACATATATTTTTTTCTTTTTTTTTTCTTTTTTTTTCGATGACTTATTCTTTTTGTTAGGAATTAGAAATTCCCGGTATTAAAGAGTCAGTCACCTCAAGTATATGTAATCGTTAGAAAGCTCGTAGTCGTAGTTCTTTTAAGTTAAGTAGTAATTTAGTTAAGTAACACCGTGGAGGACGGACGGGTCTTTACCCACTGTATGCCTGATCCACAGCCCAAAGTGTGGCGAGTTATGTAAGACTATAAATACTCTCTACCTTCCAAGGTAGAGAGTTGGAGCTCATAATAATATCTTTCACTTTCTCTCACTAAGTTCCCTAAACCTCTAACTTTCTCTCTCTAGAATTCCATCTTATACGCCACCTTGTGTTATGGTTTGATGTGTATGTGAAAAGTTATACCTTACAATTGGTATCAAGAGCCATGGTTAGATCATATCTTGCACATCTTTGGATTTATAGTGGTTTTTAGGTGGTTTTTGAGTTTGAAAAAGTTTAGTGGTTTTTGCATCATTTGGGTGATTTCTTGTGTTAAAGTTTGAATTTTGTTGGTACTTTTATGTTTAGAATCATTACAAGTGTTTAGGTTTTCATTTGGTAAGCTTGAATCATCTTGGTTGGGTTGTTTTTGGATTGAAAAGTGAAGTTTATATGGTTTTTCATGCTAGCGACTTAGTTCACGGATAACTTTCTTCATAGCGACTTGCTTCACAAAATTGTAGCGAGTTACAGTTTTAAACCTAGCGAGTTAGATCTAGCGAGTTAAAGTACAAGTAGTGGACTCTCCACTACGAGTAGCGACTTGGTAGTAGCGACTTGGTCTGTAGCGAGTTGCTCTTTAGCGAATTGTATTTCTAGCGACTTGGGTAGCGAATTACTGCCCAAATTTGGCTAGCGACTTGGTCTGTAGCGAGTTACTACTTAGCGACTTGCTTTCTGTCTAGCGACTTGGGATTCTAGCGACTTAGTGGTGTAGCGAATTAGTTGTTAGCGACTTGGTTCAAGAATTCGTAGCGACTTGGTTGATTTTTCCCGTCAAAACTTCAAACGGCCATAACTTTTGAACCGTAACTCCGTTTTCAGCGTTCTACCCATCAAAACGACCGTGAGAACGAGGAGAATAGACCACCGAATGAACTAAAGTTCATTCGAGGTCTAAATCCGCTCCGAACAGAAGTTATTGAGGTTTTTAAGTTTTTAGACCTAAATTTCTCAGGAAAAACGGGCATAAACCAATCCGAATCACAACCAAACAACATCTCTGCTTATCCCACAAACAATATTAAGACCTAACACACAATTGTCTATCATTGTGTCGATCCATTAGTCGTCTTAACATATTCCATTGGTCATTGCTTAACGGTTTAGTCTTGATTTTAGTAAAATCCCGCGAAAGATTCTATTTCTCGGTTTAAATCATAGACTGGTAAAATCCCGTGCATTCTACCACATCATGTCTTACTCTACTGACCCAATGATTTCAGAAGTGCTTAAATTGTATGATGCTGTGGATAATAATGATAATGGATGCTACACTGAACGATTAAAGATGTTTGAATTAAACAACGAGGATGTGAGATCTTCATGTTCTGAGTACAATGAGAATGAATTGCACCTACTACAGAATGCCATGCAAATGGAATGCAGCATTGAGCCCTATCAACTACTTCATCTGCACCTCATACAGTTGTTATCCATAGCTGGGGATCGAACATGTAGTGCTCTTTTCCGCCAGGACTTACCTACATTGACAAGAAGCTTGCTGTTGAACTTAGAGCATTTAAAGTTGCAACTTACCAATGAAGAAGTTCAAAAAGATGGTTCCAGGGCATCTCTTCAAGTAATCTACAAACAATTTCAGCCATTCATCAGTGGGGAATATTCAGCAGATTACGATCAACACTTGACTGGAATTTCCTTCAAAAAACATACTGGAATGGAAATTCAGGAATTCATTGAGACATTTATCCAACTCATGGATAATGTGAAAAAGTACATTGAGGAAACTGCACAAAAGGATGAAAAAGTGAATGAGTGTCAGGTGCAGTTGAGAGATTGTTGTGATAAGTTGGGTAATGTATCTGTGGAAGAATCGGGTGTTGCTGAATGCAGAATGTTAGAGAAAACAAATAATGATGAGTCGGACAATGCTAAAATAGAATCTTCATGCTCATGTTCACAAGAGAGAGAGGTGCACCAGTCACAACCCGTGCAAGCTAATGCAAAGGAACGCTCCATGGAAGCTTCGGATGTACCCAAGATAGAGATGCACCGGCCACAACCTGTGCACGTTAATGCAGAGGAAAGTTGCATGAAAGTTTCTGCAGTACCTAGGTATGCATCTTCTTCTCAAAATGATGATTATGAATTGCATGAGTACACTGCATTTGTGCCTGATGATTCCTTGACCACTGAACTCAATACCTATAAGGATCAAGTTGCTATTTATGAACAGCGTGCTAAGTTTGAGTTGACAACCCGTGAGCAGGAAATGGATGTCCAAATACGTACAATCATTAGAAAAAGTAATTTTAGAGAAGAAGTATTAAAACATGAGTTAAACTCCTTACAAGAAAAGCTTTCTAAAACTGCTAAGCAAAAACACGAACTTCAAGAAAATGTTAAAATGCTTAAGCAAGAATTCAAGGCTAAGGAATCAAAACTTTTGAATGATTTTTCCAATCTAAAAACTTTGAAAAACAAGCTTGAAAATAAGTTGTACGTACAAGGGAATACCATTCAGACTGCTCACATGATCACTAAGCACAGAGTCTTAAGCGATAAGCACAGTGTTCCCATTATAGATAAACCCAATCCTGAGTATAGTAAGAAAGCAAAAGCAGCTCAAAATGTAATCTATGATGGAAATGAGATTCTTAAACCTAGACAGACACCTAGTTGCATTGAGTGCACTGAGGAAGATAGAAAACTAGATATTGCATCTAGGGAGATAATGGATAAGAAGCTAAATGATCCTAAGTGTAAAAAGAATAACATAACGATCAAACCCCATAATTACACTAAAGAAAATTGGATCTCCTTGAACAAGTTTAAGCCTCAAACTCTATTAACCCCTGAACAAGTGTTCTGGAAAAAGGATATGGAAATGCAAAAAGCTGAAAATCTTGTTGAAAAGAATCCCCCTTGTAGGAAACTGCCTAAATCAACTGTGTATCCTCCTAATACACCAATGCACTTAGTTCCTAGATCTCTTGCCACTAAAAGCAAGACCTTAATCAGTGAATATGTTATCTTTCAACTATTTGTTGATTTTGAGAAAACTTGTAAGAAAAGGATCACACCCACCGGTATAACTGAAGGGGAAAGGGGTTTTGAGCAAACTAAAGAATGCTATTTAACTAAGGTCATGCCTTTCTTTAAACAACTAAAAGATCAATTTGAGAGTCTTAAAAATGGGACGCATTCTGATATTAAAGATATGGAAAAGGTATTTGATGCAATGATTGTTGAGGTTAGTGACTATGAGAGAGAATTAAAATATAGTGAGATTGAAAGGAAGAACTTGCATACACTGAATGAGAATCTGATTTCTGAATGTATTGCTCAAGATGTGTTTTTCACTGCTACAAATTGTTCCATTAATGCTTCTCAATTTCATGAATTATCTGTTGCTCTGAAAGTCTCCCATGATCGTGTCATTGAGCTTGAAACAACAAATTCAAAATTGCATGAGAAAATAGAACAGGATGATCATGATAACTTGGTCAAACATTATTCTAAATTAGAAGTTGAACATCTTGCTTTGCAATTAAAACATCAACATCTCAAAGAAAATGTTAAAACCTCAAATATCAAGACATCCTCTGATGCTCCTGAGTTTGATGCAGTTTTTGAAATTAGCAAACGTGATGAACAAATTCGAGCTCATTGCCACACGATCAAAAGATTGAAAGCCCAAATTTCACAACTGAAGGGTGAAAAGAAGGATGTGACTGGTTCCCATATGCCTCCACCTTTAGATTCTCAGAATTTCCAACTTCAAAACATAATTGATAACTTGCAAAAGGAAAATGATTGTTTTAAAGCTGAAATTTCAAAGGTTAATGATCAAAACAAAGAGTTATGTGATTCATTTAAAGTTAATCATGATAAACAAATTGAAAAGATAACTTCTTTACTTAACGATATTGAGAATCTGAAGCGTGAGGTGAAAGGAAAGTTGCCAATCCCCAATTGCAAATACTCTGTTCCTAAGGTTTCTGATTGTGATAAATATGCTATCGATATGTTATATATTCCTCCGCCCATTAGGAATAATGAACTTGCACATAAAGCATATCTCTCATACCTTAAGGAAAGTTTGAAGGGTCTCCGTGAGATTGTTGAAGATGAAAGATTAGAAAAACCTTTTGATAGTACTATAGCCTATGCCTGCATGGATGCCAAACGATCTCAGGAACTCTTAGAGTATGTAATTGTCACAAGTCCGAAATCTAACAATAGGCGAGATAGAATAGTTGTGCCTTGTTCTATGCCTAAAGCCAAGCATGTGACCCTTGATATGCCTTGTTCCATGTCGAAATTCAAGCAAGCAACCTTTGATGTGCCTCCTAGAATTTCAGATCCCAGCACTTCTAGACCAGGAATGCAGAAAGTAGTGAAGCCATGTAATGTTCCCATCGTTACTTCTACAGATGTTAAGATTGACACTAAAGTTAGCGGGTCAAAACCTAGAAGCAATGCAAAGAAGGATATGATTTCGCAAACTAAAAGTGATCATGATAAGGAAGTAAAAGAACACCATAGGGACAAGAAGTTTGATTTGAACAAAAAGAATCGTGTTAGTTCTAGTATTAGCTCTAAGCTTACTGAAATTAATTCGAGGCCTTATACTGTCTGCAAAACATGTAAAAAATGTTTATCTTCTGGTAATCATGATAAATGTGATGTGTTATTTCTGAGATCTAAGAATCATACCCCAGTTAAGAAAGTTTGGAAAGCAAAACAGATTAAGCAATCCTGGAAACCTACAGGGAAGGTTTTTACCAATGTAGGATTTCAGTGGAAGCCAACAGGTCGAATGTTCACGAATGGCAAACCTTGCTCTTTAACTAGATCCACTATGCCGAGAATAGTGCCTGTTAAGGTTTGGAAGCCAACTGGTAGAATAATCCCATTAAGCACAAAATGTCATTTGACTAAGTCTGATGCCTCTACTAGTTCAGCTCCTAGGGATAATGCCATTGCATCTAGGGTTTCTGCTGATTCAAAGACTGTTTGTGCTAACCAAAAGGAACCCATCAGCACGTGGGGATCCAATGTTTCCAATTCTCTGTCTTCGTCTGTTGTCCAAAGCAGGTCGTACAAATCGTCCCTTGGTATTTGGATTCGGGCGGCTCTAAACATATGACTGGGCTCTTAACAATGACGTCTGTTCAAATCAGTTCAGGCCTCGTACTTCATCATTATGGCGTCTGCAGATAACATTTCAGGCCCCGTTCCTCAAAGAAAAGAAAGGTGTACGCTTCAGTGCGCTTTATCTTCTTATGAAGAGAAATCTTCATGTTTATGACCATTCTCATCGACATTCTTCATCAACATGCTTCATGCTTTTTCCATGCGCTTCAGTCATCAAGTGAACTAGACTACTGATAATTACTCTTATTCCTCTTGCTCAATATAATGAAGATGGCGACATCATGTGCTAATTTTGCGGGGGAGAAGTGTGAATAGAATTCATTTGGATGATAATCACTTGGTTAATCAAGAATGGCATCTCTGTATGCAATTCTTGAGGGGGAGAAGAAGTGTGAATTTTTTGCATGGTTGACTGATATTTGAGAATATATGGTCAAACGGCTCCTAACCCATGTAAGAACCGAGATTCTTCTTATCGGATCATCTTCACATGTAGTTTCTTCTAAGAGTCGTTGGTTGACATCTTCACACGGGCTGATATGATTAAATGACAAAGTGCTTCTAGTTGCTGGGCTGATTTCTTTGATGAACATCTTTCTGTTCTTGTTTGATTGGGAGGGATTTTAATTAAGGGGATTTGCTATTTACAAGTTAACGGGAATGCCTTTGGTGTGAAGAAGATGTTAACTGTCTATTTCCCCATTCGGATTATCTTGAAGAAGGTCGAGTCTACAGTCTAATCTACATTTGAAAGCTACATGATTAGAAGACTAAAGACGAATTGCATTTGATGATCTAAAGACTTCTTCTTAATCCGGGCTGAGAAGAACACTTGAAAATCTTCGTCAGTTTAGGGGAGAGCACTAATTGGGGGAGATTGAAAAGCCAAAATTTAATCCCCAATTAGACTTGCTCAGATTCTCTAGCAATGATTCATTGCTTGATTTTTGATGACACTCCTCCAACGCCTAATGCTTCAATTACTAAGGATAATTGGGATTCATTGTTTGGGATTCATTGTTTTTCAAAGATATGTTTGATGAGTACTTCCAACCTCTAACAAATGTTGATCATCCAGCTTCTGAAGCTCATGCTCCGGTTTCTACTGACTCAACTAGTTCACCATGTAAGAAGTACTTCTCAGAACTCTCAAGAAACCCAATCTCCAGTTACTCCTCAAGGCGTTGATAATGACTATCATAATATTGTTGTTCATGGATAATGATCCGCTCTTTGGTATTCCGTTGCCAAATCTTTACGGATTATTGTTCCTCTCATTGTGCACGCCATAAATCAACCACATGAACATTAAGGAAAATGACTACCTCATTCGCTCGAAAACATTTGTGGTGAATCTTCCAGATCAGTCTCTACATGTATACCTTTAGGAAGAATGCATTAATGTCGAGAAATCATTTGTTCCGGTTCATTCAGTGGATCGACGTACATCCGGTTGTACGTTTATTCACGTGTTGGGCATTTGACACAAGCTGATTACTTTTGAGTTAATCAATTATAACTTATTTGAGATTGAAGATTAAAATTCACAAAGGCAAGCTTAAGATGCAAATGCAGGGAATTCTTCTTCAGTGTCAAGTTTGGTATATCAGGTTTTCTCTATCAGTGGTCACTTCAAATTGTCTACATATGGGTTGATAAAGATAGTCAGAGAGAGCTTCTATCGCAGTGGTCCTATGGCTCCTGGACAATCCAGTTCAGGACCCGCACTTCAAAACAGTCCCATTGGTTCATCCCTTGTTCCAAACTCCTCTCAAGAAACTCCATATGTACCTCCATCTGAAGATGATGTAAAGAAATTGTTTGATCCTATGTTTGATGAACTGTATGATTCAATTACTAATGAGGTGCTGATCCCTACAACAGAGGATGCTCATATTCCAGTGAATGAAGTCAATCCATTAGTCTTAATATCTTTAAGTCAAGAAGCACCTGCTGCTGATCCTTCAGTCTCATCAACAAATCATCATTCTTCAAATGTACATCATGGAAATGTTTCTGGAATCAATGATGAAGTTAATCCCTTTGCGACTCCTGAAGATGCTCCATTTGAAAACATATTTGCTACTCCTGAATCATCATCAGAACCATCTTCTTCAGGAAACATCGACTCAGCTACCTCAGTTCCTCAACAAATGCCACATGAACACCTCAGAAAATGGACTCACGATCACCCTTTAGACAACATCATTGGAAATCCCTCTCGTCCTGTATCAACCCGGAAACAACTCGCAACCGATGCCTTATGGTGCTTCTTCAACTCCGTACTATCTAAGATCGAACCAAAAGATGTTAAAACTGCCATGAATGAAGATAGCTGGTTCAATGCCATGCAAGATGAAATTCATGAGTTTGATCGTCTTGATGTATGGGAGTTAGTACCTGCTCCAGACTGTGCTATGATTATAGCTCTCAAATGGATCTTCAAAGTAAAACTTGATGAGCATGGTGATGTGTTGAAGAACAAGGCTCGATTAGTTGCAAAAGGATACCGTCAAGAGGAGGGTATAGACTTTGAAGAATCGTTTGCTCCAGTTGCTCGAATCGAGGCAATCAGAATCTTTCTGGCTAATGCTGCTAGTAAGAACATGGTGGTATATCAGATGGATGTAAAGACGGCATTTCTGAACGGAGATCTTAAGGAAGTTGTCTACGTCAGCCAACCTGAAGGATTTGTGAACCAAGAGCATCCTACTCACGTTTATCGTTTGAAGAAGGCTCTTTATGGTTTAAAGCAAGCTCCAAGGGCATGGTATGATACACTGTCAAAGTTTCTTCTATCAACCGGATTCAGCAAAGGAGCAGTTGATCCTACATTGTTCACCAGGAAGTCATGAAAACATTTAACTCATGTTCAAATTTATGTTGATGATATTATTTTTGCCTCGACTGACCCAATGGAATGTGATCGGTTTTCAAATGAAATGAGTTCAAAGTTTCAAATGTCAATGATGGGACAAATGTCATTTTTCTTGGGATTACAAATTTCTCAAAGTCCCGGAGGCATTTTCATTAATCAATCTAAATATGCAACAGAGATTTTAAAGAAATTTGGATTTGATTCAAGTGACCCTGTTGACACCCCCATGATTGACCGAACCAAACTAGATGAGGACCTCTCAGGGATCATGATTGACCAAACGAAATATAGGAGTATGATTGGATCCCTGATGTATCTCACTGCTAGTAGACCAGACATCTTGTTCTCTGTGTGCATGTGTGCTAGATACCAGGCTAAGCCTACTAAAAAGCACCTTGAAGCAGTTAAACGGGTCTTTCGGTATCTCCAAGGAACCATCAATATGGGACTATGGTACCCGAAGGACACCGGTATGTCACTAACGGCCTATGCAGATGCTGATCATGCAGGTTGTCAAGATACACGTCGAAGTACGTCAGGAGGTGCTCAGTTTTTGGGTGATAAGCTTGTGAGCTGGTCTTCAAAGAAGCAAATGAGTACTTCTATTTCCTCTATAGAGGCTGAATACATAGCCATGTCATCTTGTTGTGCTCAAATCTTATGGATGAGATCTCAATTATCTGACTATGGCTTTGAATTCAACAAAATCCCTCTGTACTGTGATAATAAAAGTGCTATTGCTCTCTCATGCAACAACGTTCAACACTCAAGAGCAAAGCATATCGACATTCGACATCATTTCATCAGGGAACAAGTGGAAAAAGGTGTGGTGGAACTATATTTTGTGAGGTCTGAATATCAGTTAGCAGACATCTTCACCAAAGCTCTTCCAAGAGAACGGTTTGAGTTTATTCTTCCACGACTTGGTTTGAAAAGCCTTCAACCAGAAACTCTCAAACGTCTTCAGGAGGAAGACGAGGAGTAAAGGTCTTTCTTCATCTATCTCTTGTACATATATATTTGAAAAACAAAATACAAAAATATAAAACTTTCAAAATCCATAAAAATTTGAAAAATTCGAAAATTCTTCAAAAAATATTGTCATTTTTGTCATGTTTCTTCCGGTTCGATTATATCTACGGTCTTTGTGCTGTCATTCAAAGAATGACACGGGACTTTAGATGTTGTTCGAATTTTTTTAAAAAAAAAAAAAAAAAAAAAAAAAAAAAAAAAAAAAAAAAAATCAAAAAATCAAAAATTATTTTTGGGAGAAAGAGAAATGGTTTATTGTCATCTTCAGGCAATAACCCGGTTTTAAAGAAAGAACAGAGCCATGTTTTTCCAAGTTTTCAAATCTTATGCTCTGATTCTATAAACACCTATCTGCTGAAAACTAAATGCTTTGAAAAATAACTCAATCTCTATTTTTGATAATCATCAGGACTTATTTGTCAAAATCTCTATCTCTCAATCAACAACCTACGTCATTGATTGAGGGGGAGAATGATTTCAATTAAATTAAAAAGTTATTTGGCATTAAATTGTTTTCAAAAGATATACATGCATGGTTTTATAAATGGAGTTTAAAGTCTTAAAATCCGATCCTTATCAGTTCAAACGCTTTCACAATCAAGTCACAATTCTCCCTAAAAGCTTTCAAAATCAATTTAAATCTATACGAGATCACAAATCCCAAATGATTTGATAATTGTGATCGGGGGAGAATGTGTGATTTAAATTAGATTTAAACGGATACTAAGGTAAATGGTTTCACATGAATGAACATGCTGTCCCTCCCACATGTGACAAACGATTTCAATTTTCAATGCACATGTTGAGGGGGAGCACCTATCTTAAACCTATGATTTGAAACGTGATCATTTATCCCAATGTGCAGGTTCCCTCTAGTATGTGCAAAACTCTTTTCAAACCTCAAGGCACATATTGAGGGGGAGCAAAATTCATGGAAACCTCATCCTTCCCGGAAATGTTATACCCACTTGATCTGTTGAGGGAAGTGATGTTGATATCTTTTAGAAAATGGTAATCAAAAGAAGTTAATTCTTTCTCTTGCCTCTGTGTGCAAAACATTTTCAAATACTTGATGCACATGTTGAGGGGGAGTTCTCATTCTAAAAATATCAAAAACAATTCAGGTACAAAAAGCTTTGATAATGTATCACAAGTATCTGAATTGACTTTCAAATGGTTTTCAATTGGATCCAATGGCAGATGAACAATACCAAATTGACCGACCAACTTTACTTTATGTACGGTGATATAAGGATGATAAGGTTAGGTATTGGTTCCAATGATCCGCCAGAACCGGAGGGATCTACCCAGGGACAATCCACTAGTTAGTGTAGAAGTCCTTAGGTATGATGATAAAAGGAGAAAAGTGAGATATGGGAAGAGTGCAGACTAAGACTGAGCTAGTACTGGAATAAACCCAACAAGGTAATAGCTATGAAGTCTCGGCAAGCACTGAAGGGGTTGAAGAATTAAAAAGAATTGAATGAAAATAGGGTGAAAACAAATAGCCCTCCATTAATTCAACCTTAGGGCAGAAACCGGGTTCACTTCATATGCTACTGATGGTAACATCGGTATTGAAGACAAGACGTCATGGACCCAGTGACGCACTGCACTTCAACTTTCCTAACCACTCAAGTTCCTCTTAAAAGGGCTTGTTTCATTCTCACGGGGAACCAACATTATCTATCGACTTTCTCTTAGAGATGGTTGATATTGAAGAAGGAGACCCTCTCCCTAGTCTCCGTTATAGGATCCAAAAATGCACAAATTGAGTCTAGAGCCACGAGATCATCAATAAATCTCATTAGGACACTTTCAATGAAGACTCTCTGTTTCACACAATGAGGAAAGAGAGATTATATCATGAGTCCTACGCATTATCCTTGTGGTATTGCCAGAACATCTGAGTAATGTGTTTACACATTCACAATGAAGATGGAAAGCCTTCTGGAGCCAACATCAAACAAGCTCCTGGTAGGTGGCATGTGAGATCTATCATATAGATCAACCATGTGACAACTGAACAGAAACAACGGGGCGATTCAATTTCTTGAATCAATCCTGGTTCAGGTTAGGGATTGACGGATACCTTTGAAAAACCAGTCTTTGTGCTTAAAAACTCTTTTCTTTAGCACATCGACTGTGTACTCATTTTTCAAACCAAAAGGTATTTTTATGATTGATAATTGATTTTCAATAAAACCTTCGTTGTATTACAAAAACAATTTCTATTGAGCAATACACGATTGTTTTTCAAATCTCTTTTCTTCAATCAGTGGACTTAAAATTCGCTGGTTCACTCATTCCGTGTTGTCTTCTTTGAGATGTTCCGGTTTGAGAACAGCTAGAACGGCTGCGAAACCCTGTCAAGGAGATTCTTAGGAATCCTACCTGATCACAGGCAGTACTTGTACTGATCAACGGGGAACCGTGGGCCGTGTACCTCAATTCAACGAAAGTGATCAAAGACACTTTCGTGCGATTTGTTGCTAACTGTTGTATGCAGGTACGCCCGACGTTTGCAGCTGATCAGAATGAAGCGGTCAATCCATAGCCGCATGCTCACTTAACACATTCATCTCAAAAGAAATCATGATTAGTGCTTCAATGACTCTGATATTTTCACACCAAGCTTCTGCTACGCTGCTGCCAATATCGTGATTCAACAAATGCTTCCGCTACTCTGATGAGAAGATATCATGATCCAAAATGTGAGCATGTCGGTCCCAAAGTCACAACACCACAATGGATGTCTCAGAGATTTTTGATAGCTGATGATCTCCAAAGATGGCTCAAACGTATCATCACGTGGATCAGTAAAAGACCTCCACTTGGAATAACCAAACATGCATTGTGAAGAATCAATGACTACGAGCCTAGGAGCAAAGAACTACATCAAGAATGCAAGATCAAGTGCTAATGTAATATCTATCTGTATTCTATGTATTTTTGGTACGTGATTGAGGTGACCTCCCTTAGGGGGAGATTGTTAGGAATTAGAAATTCCTGGTATTAAAGAGTCAGTCACCTCAAGTATATGTAATCGTTAGAAAGCTCGTAGTCGTAGTTCTTTTAAGTTAAGTAGTAATTTAGTTAAGTAACACCGTGGAGGACGGACGGGTCTTTACCCACTGTATGCCTGATCCACAGCCCAAAGTGTGGCGAGTTATGTAAGACTATAAATACTCTCTACCTTCCAAGGTAGAGAGTTGGAGCTCATAATAATATCTTTCACTTTCTCTCACTAAGTTCCCTAAACCTCTAACTTTCTCTCTCTAGAATTCCATCTTATACGCCACCTTGTGTTATGGTTTGATGTGTATGTGAAAAGTTATACCTTACACTTTTTTTTCACATTTTTTTTTCAACACTTCTTCTTCATACATCACATCTCCCCCACACTTCGTATACGCATACACCACAAAAATACAAACATGAAGTTGCGCACCTTCATCTTCGTCAGAATGGCACACACAAATGGCAAAGTGCAGCTAACTCATAATCATAAAAAAACAATCCAACATACCAAGCAACTAGCAACCAACCATTTAGACTATGACAAGGGGTAGGCTAAGGTTTAAAGTGTAAAATATTTTTGTATTTTTCTGGATGTAACAAAAAGAATGGGATGGCTCGGAGGGTGTAACTAAGGGTATCTAGCGCTAAAGATGAGCGCTAACAAATGGGTCCATGAAGGTGGTTAACTAGCCGATGTGGTTAGCTAATATATCATTAGATGTAAACGGAAGGCCATTTGGGTTAAATCCTAAGGGTGCCTCTTTATCACACGAATACACTTATATCGCACGAATGCGATCTCACTGCGGTCTGGTAATGATTTGCAAGTACAAGTTCTAGAATAAATAAAATCACCGGCACACTCATATCAAAAGATTCAAGCATAAAATATGTATGCTATATAAGAAATAGGCTCAAATCCTCACAGTTTAGTGGAAGGGCTATAATATGTGCTAGCAAATGTCATCGATCCTAGAATGGATTGCAATATTAATCGGGACACATCTCAAGTTTTTAAAAAATTACCGATTTCACCAGTGGATTGATCCAGTTATTCTAATATATAAACCTATATGCGTGAAAACAACTAGATCACAAGGGCAAACAAGTTCACAAAATTTTAAAATTAGCCCGAACATTTGGAATCTAAAAACTAGTTTCGCTTTTCACAATAATATTTTCCCCCCACACTTAAGTTAAGCACACAAAAGAAAAATAACTACGAGAAAACTTTAAAAAATAACTAGTTACGACTCTTTTTTTTTTTTTTTTTATTATTATTTTAATTTTTTTAAAAACCAAACATGACTTATTCTTGTCCCACGAGTTCTCGGTAGCTCTATTGAAACGCACAAAGAAGCGGAGAAGCAGGTCAGCGCGAAGCATATTAAAAACCCAACTTCTTTAGGGAATCAGGGAAACCCGCCTTATACCTCTCACACAGTTTGTTTACAATGGGTGAGCCTTACTTTCGAGGGACTAAAAGAAATCAATTTATTTAAATAATTGACCAACAAACCAACAAAGGAAAAATAACAAAGAAACAAAATAAAGCAATTGTGAAAACTTCAAAGCATGTAAAGATATGGAAAAATAGAACTATAAGTCTGAGAGAAACGAAACCTCCCGGGCCAAGGAAATCGCAATTGAACTCCATATGATAAGATGCTAAGCAAACGCTAGCATAGGCGTGTGAGATCAATTGATTTCTCATCCAAACATGTCCAATCAAGAGTGTAAGGTCTCCAACAATCCAATCAATCCTTCCTCCAAGAGCTTATTAAACCTGCAAAAATAAACTAAACTACAAAAACGCGTAAAATTCTAAAGCTCACTTTCGTAGGCATCACGGTTGCATTTAGCGTATGCAACAAGCCTTTAAACCCCTCGGTGGCCCGAGTGGACGAGTTATAGTCTCGTGAGGGTTTCCAGTGAACATACCCACAAAGTTCGAAACAATTTTATTTTAAAGACACATGTACTTATTTATCCACAATGTACCAAATTAACAAACTTATAATGGAAAAACCAAATAAAAGAAATGATACTCTTGCAAAAACAAAAAGACATTTAAACTTATTTTACCTAAACACAAACACACAAAAACAAAAAAATAAAAATAAAAACGGATTTTTTTTTTTTTTTTTTTTTTTTTTTTTTTAACAGATTACTCCAGCCGATCCGGTTACGGGGAGTGACCGATCGGTTGGAATGAACCAAACTGTGACCAACCTTCCAACCGAACCGGTTACGGGATGCGACCGATCGGTTAGAGGAGTTTTTAAGATTTTTTTTTTTTTTTTTTTTTTTACACAAGTTTTATTTCAAAACTTTTATTGATAAAGTAAAATAAGAACACGAAAGGTTACGAACACAATTAAATAAAACACATAAACACATATATTATCACGAACACCAAAAACAAAATACGACACTTAAAACAAATAAAAGAACAATCACAGAATAATGAAAATCACATAGACGCAAACACAAATAATTAGTCACGTAAAGCAAATCAAACAAGATAATCTAAAACAAGATAGTCTTATTCAAGATTAATACGAAACTAACATAGACAATAAGAACACAAACAAAAAGAAACACAAACATGCAAGAGATCACATAACATGTAAAACATAAAACTTACGAAAAAAGAGACACACAATTTTTTTTTTTTTTTTTTTTTTTTTTTTTTTTTTTTTTTTTTAACAGAACACACAACCGGATCCGGTTACGGGTAGTGACCGATCGGTTGTAGTGGTTTTATTAACTACGAGGCTTCCAACCGATCCGGTTGGAGTGCCAACCGATTCGGTTAGAGTGATCTGGGTGGTTTTGGTGGGTTTTTTCGCAAACATTTTTCGAGCACATTAGAAAGCAATCATTGAATTGAACATTTTTAGAACACATGAAACGGAATCCCAACATCAAAAACATGATTTTGATGCCAAGATCATTTGAGCAATTTTGAGAAAATGAGAGAAATTTAAGAAAAACACAAGCATTCAAGCAAACTTCATTAGCAAACATCAAGAGCAATCAAACAAGAGCAAAGAAACAATCATTCATGAGCAAGAGCAATATATCATTCGAACAAACAAACAAACAAACACCTAAGAACAAAAACCAAATCCCCGGCAGCGGCGCCAAAAACTTGATGGTGACGATGCCGGAATTATCAAGCAAGCAAACAAACAATCTATCAATCAAGAAAACAATCAAACGAACAAAAGAGTGCAAAACAAATCCCCGGCAACGGCGCCAAAAACTTGATGTGCTTCATCGGGGTTTTAAATTTGTAACAAGAATTACCGGTTAACTAGGAACACATTCGGGCAAGTATACCCTAGTCAAGTTGTAGTATAGTATATGGTAAATCAAGGTCGTCCCAAGAGACTTGGTTGCACTACAAGTGTCGTTTGTTTGTTTAAGCAAGTAACAAGTAACAAGTTGATGGTTATGATTGTCACGGATCAAACCAACAAGAAAAGCATTATAAGAACAAGCAAGTATCAAGAAATTCATCATTATTCCAATCAAACACAAAATCTTAATAATCATATCAATAACAAACATCTTTAAATAGAAAAGTAACAAGGTTTACCCAAAGTATGAATTACAATAGGCAAAGATGAAGGATTATAGCACTCCTTCAAGCCTCCAATCAACTACAATAGTTCTACCAAGCCGGAAAATGATGTCCAAACGCCTTCGACAACCCTTGAGCACACTACACGAATTTGGCAGAGGTTTGTGGTCTTTTGGGGAAGATAAGTTGGTGTAATTGGTGGAAATTCGTCCTTAAGGGTGGAGGCTTGAATTTCACACAAGTTGGGATATGATAGTTGGTGGAAACTCGTCCTTAAGGGTGGAGGCTTGAGTTTCACACCTTTGGGGTGAAGATATTGAGAGTGGTTGTGTTCTCTCTAGGTGGAAATTCATCCTTAAGGGTGGAGGCTTGAATTTCACACCTTTGGGGAAGGTAAGTTGAGAGAGGGATGTTGTTTTAGGTGGAAATTCGTCCTTAAGGGTGGAGGCTTGAATTTCACACCTAGAGATGGAGTGGTGGATGAAAGGGATGAGAAAGATGGAGAAGGGATGATGAAATGAGGTTGCAAAGACCTCTATTTATACTAGAACCAAGGCTAGGGGTATTCAATGCATTTCTTGGAGGCCAAGGAGCTTGGAAGGGACTAGAAACCATGTAGGAAGGGACTAGAATCATTTGGAACACGTTTGGAGTCTTAACAATGAAGGAATGGCTGAAACAGGCCCTCCAACCGAATCCGGTTGGGCTCCAACCGTTCGGTTGGTCTTCTTGACCATTCTCCAACCGGATCCGGTTACGGGGCTCGACCGATCGGTTGGAGCAAAATCACAAAATTCATAAACTGCAAAGTTTTAGATCTTTCTCTTAGCTTTCCGTGGCCGCGAACGGGGGGTCAAACGGAGTCCGTATGCAAAAGTTATGGCCAAAATGGTGAAGGTGTGTCGGGAACAACAAGTCTTCCAATATGTCTTCGTTTTAGCTTCTTTTCTTCATTTCTTTCTCGTTTTCCTTCTTGAACTTTATTCTTGAATCTTTGGACCACTAACTTGATGACTTAATCTTCTCGAATATACTCCGCAAGTCTTTCTTTTGACGGGAACTCTTCGTATTTGGAGAAATCTTCGTATTTTACTTCTTTTTCGTCTTTTTCTCCATTTTCCTGTACTTGGCTATAAATGAACTAGCAAACGCACTTTTGTACGATTAAGCAACAAAAACATATGATTATAACCAAATAACACACATAAAAGCATAGATAACGCTACTAAAAACATGCACAATTTGAGCGTTATCAAATTCCCCCACACTTAAGGTTTTGCTTCATCGAAAACCACTACAACCGATCGGTCACTACCCGTAACCGGATCCGGTTGTGTGTTCTGTTAAAAAAAAAAAAAAAAAAAAAAAAAAAAAAAAAAAAAAAAAAAAAAAAATTGTGTGTCTCTTTTTTCGTAAGTTTTATGTTTTACATGTTATGTGATCTCTTGCATGTTTGTGTTTCTTTTTGTTTGTGTTCTTATTGTCTATGTTAGTTTCGTATTAATCTTGAATAAGACTATCTTGTTTTAGATTATCTTGTTTGATTTGCTTTACGTGACTAATTATTTGTGTTTGCGTCTATGTGATTTTCATTATTCTGTGATTGTTCTTTTATTTGTTTTAAGTGTCGTATTTTGTTTTTGGTGTTCGTGATAATATATGTGTTTATGTGTTTTATTTAATTGTGTTCGTAACCTTTCGTGTTCTTATTTTACTTTATCAATAAAAGTTTTGAAATAAAACTTGTGTAAAAAAAAAAAAAAAAAAAAAAAAAAAAATCTTAAAAACTCCTCTAACCGATCGGTCGCATCCCGTAACCGGTTCGGTTGGAAGGCGTGTCACAGTTTGGTTCATTCCAACCGATCGGTCACTCCCCGTAACCGGATCGGCTGGAGTAATAGTTTGCGCTCATTTTTCGCTTATTTTTTATGTTTGTTAAAAAAAAAAAAAAAAAAAAAAAGAAAAAAAAAAAACCCAAAAATATTTTTATTTTTATTTTTCTTTTTGTTTTGTCATTTAGGTATGTAGTTTGATTTTTCTTTTCTTAGATTTGCTTGAGGGCAAGCAAAGTTTAAGTGTGGGGGAATTTGATAACGCTCAAATTGTGCATGTTTTTAGTAGCGTTATCTATGCTTTTATGTGTGTTATTTGGTTATAATCATATGCTTTTGTTGCTTAATCGTACAAAAGTGCGTTTGCTAGTTCATTTGTAGCCAAGTACAGGAAAGTGGAGAAAAAGACGGTAAAAGAAGTAAAATACGAAGATTTCTCCATATACGAAGAATTCTCGACAAAAGCAAGACTTGTGGAGTGTATTCGAGAAGATAAAGTCATCAAGTTAGTGGTCCAAAGACTCAAGAATAAAGTTCAAGAAGGGAAACGAGAAAGAAATGAAGAAAAGAAGCTAAAACGAAGACATATTGGAAGACTCGTTGTTCCCGACACACCTTCACCATTTTGGCCATAACTTTTGCATACGGACTCCGTTTGACCCCCGGATCGCGGTCACGGAAAGCTAAGAGAAAGATCTACAACTTTGCAGTTTATGAATTTTTGTGATTTTGCTCCAACCGATCGGTCGAGACCCGTAACCGGATCGGTTGGAGACTAGTCAGCAAAACCAACCGATTCGGTTGGAGCCCAACCGGATCCGGTTGGAGGTCCTGTTTCAGCCATTTTTCCATCACTAAGATCCCAAACGTGTTCCAAATGATTCTAGTCCCTTCCTACATGGTTTCTAGTCCCTTCCAAGCTCCTTGGCCTCCAAGAAATGCATTGAATACCCTAGGCCTTGGTAGTAGTATAAATAGAACCCATTTGGCACCTCATTTCATCATCCCTTCTCCATCTTTCTCATCCCTTTCATCCACCACTTCATCTCTAGGTGTGAAATTCAAGCCTCCACCCTTAAGGACGAATTTCCACCTAGAGAGAACGCAACCACTCTCAATATCTTCACCCCAAAGGTGTGAAACTCAAGCCTCCACCCTTAAGGACGAGTTTCCACCAACTATCCTATCCCAACTTGTGTGAAATTCAAGCCTCCACCCTTAAGGACGAATTTCCACCAATTACACCAACTTATCTTCCCCAAAAGACCACAAACCTCTGCCAAATTCGTGTAGTGTGCTCAAGGGTTGTCGAAGGCGTTTGGACATCATTTTCCGGCATGGTAGAACCATTGTAGTTGATTGGAGGCTTGAAGGAGTGCTATAATCCTTCATCTTTGCCTATTGTAATTCATACTTTGGGTAAACCTTGTTACTTTTCTATTTAAAGATGTTGGTTATTGATATGATTATTGAGATTTTGTGTTTGATTGGAATAATGATGAATGTCTTGATACTTGCTTGTTCTTATATTGCTTTTCTTGTTGGTTTGATATGTGACAATCATAACCATCAACTTGTTACTTGTTCTTATATTGCTTTTCTTGTTGGTTTGATCCGTGACAATCATAACCATCAACTTGTTACTTGTTACTTGCTTAAACAAACAAACGACACTTGTAGTGCAACCAAGTCTCTTGGGACGACCTTGATTTACCATATACTATACTACAACTTGACTAGGGTATACTTGCCCGAATGTGTTCCTAGTTAACCGGTAATTCTTTTTACAAATTTAAAACCCCGATGAAGCACATCAGTAATCAAAACTTATATATAAAGAAGCATGCATACAACTTTATAACACAAAATTTTCGAAAAAACTTACTTGTATTTTAATTGCTAAGATTAAATTCTACAAAGTTTTAATCGATGCGTTGAGAAACTTACAACTTTGCACTAAGATGCTTCGTACATAGAATGGTTATACTAGGTAGCTCCAATCGAACTCACAGAGGGCAGAGGACCAGGTAAGCGCTGAAACATAACCTTAGACATCCTTTCAGTGTGATTGTGCGCACTTCTTTTAACCCCTTTTTAGTTTGTTCTAGTGGGTGAGCCGTTCTAACCATTTAGTACAGTCGCATCAATCGATTAAAAGTTCAAGAATAATTCTTAGATAACAAATCAGTTTTGCCATTATTTAGTCTATTTAATTTTCTATTCGTAAAAAACCCTTTTTGCTTACTAACATGTCAAACAATATATAAACAAAAAAGCATTTTAATAAAAATTAAACACACTCAAATAATATAAACATATAACTAAACAATTTTAACATATGTAAAAACAATTAGCCACATGCATAATTATTTCGATAAACGCTAATAAACAATTCTAGGCGTAAATAAATGCATACATTAACTAGGGCTTTCAACTACAAGGTAGATGAGCCACATACATCGACAAGTCGATTGCGTAAGCCAAAGTTAATAATATACCAATTAGCACGTAACGAATTTTTATTAGTTATAATTGAGGTCTTCCCCAATTCAATAATTATCAAATAAATAGATCATGTGTGTATCAACTAAACAATTTATTACAAACAATACTCCATGGTAAAACATGCATGTTCCACCATGGATTCCGCATAACAATTATCACCCAAGATACGCATATTACATGGCACATAACAATTATTCATTAATTAGCCACATAAAATTAGCATGCAATCCTAGGGTTTCTACAAGTTTTACAAAATTAAAACCTAATTAAATAATTAAAGGGTAATCGACCCTATTAAATAAAAATTAGGGTTTCGAATTCAAAACCCTAGAAACCATAAAAAGCATGCATATAATCATAAAGATCCAATTTTTATGTGTTTCGGTAATTAATTACATCATATTAACGGCTCGTGATGCCACTGTTGGGATTTAATACTCATAACAATTATATAAAATCAAATAACATCATCAAAGCATGCAGCGGAAGTAAATAGGAATAATATATGTAAGTAATTAACCGAATAAGAAAACGCGTACCTTTTAGCAATTCAAGAATCAAACGTTAATTAGAACAAGAACCAAAACCCAAAACCCTAACTTTAGGGTTTATTATATTCGACCCAACCAAAAGTCGACCACCAAGAATACAAGCTCAAGCGTGCTTGTCCTTCGTTCTTGTACACACGTACTATTAGCGATTTGATGTGAAAAGCTAGTTTCTTGAATCACAAATAAAACCAAACACTTAATCTTGAGTTAAACAAATCGAAACCCTTATGGTGAAGGTGTACGATCGGCCACACAAGAAAGAGGAGAGGAGGAGAGAAATTAGGTTATCAAACTGATCCAAGGTTAGGAGAATAATGAATACAAAGGTTTGTATTTATAGTTTCTCAACACTTGGTGACCAAGAAAAGCCTCCCTTGGGCTTTTGTGAACCCACGACCGGCCATGCTTCCCCAAGGGATTCTAGATCCTTCTTGTCCACTAATTTCATTCTTAGTCCTCGTAGTTTACATTTAACGACCGTTAGTCAAAACCCCGTTAAATATTAACTATCGTTAATGTGTTATTTCGTGACTAATAATTAATAATAACATTTTATATATTAATTATTAACATCAACTCTCATACGTAATGTGTGCAATCCCGAAGTCTCGAGTTCGAATCCGGTCATACATATATTAATAATTATCCATAAACCTTTCGGTTTCCCTCACGGGCATCATTCGCATTTCTAGCTTTTTTGTTTTTTCTTTTGAGTGAGTAGTTAGTTTTTGTAGAAATTTTTATTGGATTCACATGCACCATTAACAGTTATTAATTGTTATTGCTAGAGAAGGTATTTTATTTATTTGAGTAAAAATGCTTAGGTAATGTTGAGATATCACACAAATAACATATTTATTTACGTGCTCCTTAATTTACTTAGCTCTCTAACAATATGTTTATTTTGTTAAAGTATGTTTCTTTGTTTTCATATTCAAGAGTTTATTTATAGACTAATGATGCTATCATGCTATAATAACTGGAAGCGCGCCATTTTCGATACTTATTGAACATGTGAATAACCTATAGGCTATTCATACCTTGCGAATGACAAAGTTAAGGTTTCCTTAAAGTGTCTCAAATTTGAGTCCTATCCGAGACTTTTACTTTTTCGGGGAATAAAGGAAGAGCATGCAGGTCTCAGGGTCAGCATTGCCCTATTGGATGTCACTTTCAGACCTGAATCACTAACAACTAAAAACCGTTTAAAAAAAATAAAATAAAAAAATAAATAAATAAATAAATAATGCAGTTGATAAATCATTTTTTTTTAGCATTGTATGAAGTATGAACATTACCAGTTCGATATAGTAAAGTTTACAATCAGCCAGTGAACTTGCTAGGAACAAGGTCTTTATGGCCATCAAGTGAAATTGAATGTGTTCAATACTTCAATGACCTCCTTAAATGTTGGAAGGTCGTTGTTGCTTGTTGGGCCGATAAGTTAAATAGATTCTTAGGATTGATCAAGACCCGCAAAATCTAATAATTCGCTATTTTAAAATTGCAATTTTTCTAAGTGGTATATAGTAAAACTAGCTTCATGACCCGCCCACATGGGCGGGTACGCTTCATAAAATTGTTTGACAAAAAGTATACGGACGTAAAATAAATAATGAATAACGATAAATATGTTAAACAAAATAATTGGAAACAAAATTATAGTGCCCATGTATTATGCGTAAAAAGAACAATCATCAGTATGAGAACAAATAAATTACATGGTGCTTATTCATATACGACATAAAACTTCTAAGTACACAAAGCTTGTTTTGTAATTTGTGTATTCGGTTGTCTTTGTCACAACAAAGAATATTCAAACCTTTTTTCGTCTTGACTCTTGAAATGGTCGCAACAAAGAATCTTCAAATCTTTCTTCGTCTCGACTCTTGAAATGGCCACATAAAGTTGTCCGTTAATCTTTGTCACATATCTACTCACCAAGTTGTGTTCCTCGTCAATAAGCCTCACGATACTCGACTCCAGAATGTAGCAACATCCTTCGTTATGACAAAAGTAACATGATAAATAAAATAGTACACGTATTAATTTGATATGATGTAGAAAACAATAGTGCAAGAAAACCAACTATTGAGATTAATCTTGCAATGGGTTTATTTGGCTTAATATACAAAAAAGTGAAAAACCTTGCTTTGACAAATATAAATATATTATACCATCCATGTCCGATCAAAGGGGTATATAAGTGTGCATATAAAGATACGGTATGGGCAGATGTGGATGTCGATTTGATTACACATGCCCCATACTTAGCTCTTATCAAGAAGTTTACTCAAATTATGTATACCAAAGTAGGTGGCAATTTCATATGAATGGGTTGATTTGGAATTTTTTTTTCAAGTGATACGGGTCAAACGGCTCATAAATATTTGGCCAAACAGGCCGAAAGTAGTCCAAACTATACTCTTAACGCATTCACATAAAAACTTATGCTTTTGAATCAATAACATAATGATATAATTTTATTTATTAGTAAGAGATTTATAAATAGAGTAAGTGTATGAACGCTTTAATGATCTTTCTTGAACTGGATCTTAATATATTGACCATATGTTTATAACATTGTTTTCCCACTAAGATGCTATTTGAATAAAGAAGTGTTAGGTCACTAGTTTTACAAACACAAGTAATATAGAAGGAGGTTAAGGCGATTGAACAAGATCTAACACACACACACACGATAATATAACACGGTTATGCGTAGGATGTGAATGAGAGAAAAACTTGAACAACCAACCTTCAAATGAAGGTTTACAAGAGTATTTATAGGAGGAAAGCTAGGGCAACACTCCTAGTTTCCATCCTTTCTTTAATGGGCTTGGGCCTAAGCTCATGGGCCTTCTACATAAGCTTAAGGCTAATAACAAACATAAAGGCCATAATAAAGCTAACTATTACATATTAATTACTAACACTTGATTATGGTTTAGGAGTGATTCCAACAATCTCCCCCTCAAGTGTTGGTGATGAACGGTGAAGACGTTGAGGTAATAGTAGCTCTGACGTCTTCTGACATTCTTCTTTCTTGTGAGAAGAATTGCCTCGATTCTAACAATCTCCCCTGTTAGGAATTAGAAATTCCCGGTATTAAAGAGTCGGTCACCTCAAGTATATGTAATCGTTAGAAAGCTCGTAGTCGTAGTTCTTTTAAGTTAAGTAGTAATTTAGTTAAGTAACACCGTGGAGGACGGACGGGTCTTTACCCACTGTATGCCTGATCCACAGCCCAAAGTGTGGCGAGTTATGTAAGACTATAAATACTCTCTACCTTCCAAGGTAGAGAGTTGGAGCTCATAATAATATCTTTCACTTTCTCTCACTAAGTTCCCTAAACCTCTAACTTTCTCTCTCTCGAATTCCATCTATATGCTACTTTGTGTTATGGTTTGATGTGTATGTGAAAAGTTATATCTTACAATTGGTATCAAGAGCCATGGTTAGATCATATCTTGCACATCTTTGGATTTATAGTGGTTTTTAGGTGGTTTTTGAGTTTGAAAAAGTTTAGTGGTTTTTGCATCATTTTGTTGATCTCTTGTGTTAAAGTTTGAATTTTGTTGGTACTTTTATGTTTAGAATCATCAAAAGTGTTTAGGTTTTCATTTGGTAAGCTTGAATCATCTTGGTTGGGTTGTTTTTGGATTGAAAAGTGAAGTTTATTTGGTTTTTCAAGCTAGCGACTTAGCTCTCGGAATAGTTTCTTGGTAGCGACTTGCTTCACAGTTTTGTAGCGACTTACAGTGTTAAAGCTAGCGAGTTAGATCTAGCGAGTTAAAGGACAAGTAGTGGAATCTCCACTACGGGTAGCGACTTGTGGTAGCGACTTGGTCAGTAGCGAGTTGCTCTTTAGCGACTTGTGTTTCTAGCGACTTGTGTAGCGAATTGCTGCCAAAATTTGGTTAGCGACTTGGTCCGTAGCGAGTTACTACTTAGCGACTTGTTTTTCTGTTAGCGACTTGGGAGTCTAGCGACTTGGCTGTCTAGCGAATTAATTGGTAGCGACTTAGTGGATTAGTTTCTAGCGACTTAGAGCTTTATCATCTAGCGACTTGAGTGATTGTTTACGGTTTTCTCTTGATTTAGTAAAATCCCGTGAAAGAATCTATTTCCCGGTTTAATCATTGAGTTATAAAATCCCGTATAATCTGTTAACATGTCTACCAACGTCCCTACTGTCATCTCCACTGTTGCCGAGGATGTTCAAGCAGCTGGCTCAGATACTCGTCCACCCATGCTTGACAGAACTGACTACGACTCATGGGCTCAACGAATCAGATTGTATTGCCTTGGAAAGGAAAATGGTGTCAACATTCTCAAATCCATTGATGAAGGACCATATCGAGTTGAGACGACTAGAGACATACTTGATACTAATGAAGATGGTACTCCTATTTACGGAATGGACAGACCTAAGATGTATGATGAGCTTGATGATAAGGAGAAAAAGAGATTTGATGCAGATATCAGGGCTTCAAACATTGTTCTTCAAGGTCTTCCTAAAGACATCTACAAGCTGATCAATCATAACACTGAAGCAAAGGCAGTTTGGGATAATGTTAAGATGCTTCTCTCAGGTTCAGAACTAACTGTGGAAGACAGAGAATCCCAACTCTATGACGAATTTGAGCACTTCAAGATGAAACCAGATGAGAGTGTCTATGAGTACTATGTGAGATTTCATAAGTTAGTGAATGACATGAGGAACATCAGAATGACTATGCCTAACATTTAGCTCAACTCAAAGTTTGTGAACAACATGAATCCCGAATGGCACAAGTTTGTCACAGCTGTGAAGCTCACTAAAGGATTGAAGAATACAAACTATGAGCAACTCTATGCCTTCCTCTTTCAGAATGAGAGACATGCCATGTTTGAAAAATTGATTCTCAATCAGTTCAAAACCAACCAGGGAGAGACAAGCTCGTCTAATGACTCAACAGCATTCTACTCAAACATCGGAATCACAACCAAAGCATCACAAGTCATACCCTTGGGGAATGGTAATCACAAACTCATTCCTGATCCCATGTTCAAACAAGCTGATGCTGATGGTATGACAGAAAGGACTTGACCAACGTGGTGCTAGGAAGGTAGAAATTGTCACCGAACTAATACACCCAATCTACGTCAAGACTCCAACAACAACCAAACACCCTCTCTTAAGTACAAAACTGATTACTCTTCTCGATCAACTAACTACTACAATGGGTGCACACGTAGTCGTAGTCGAACAAACTTGTACCCTAGTCCTTACTCAAACACTAATGGTAAGGGGTTCCCATACTGAACACTACGAAACCAACACTAAGGCTACAAACTCATCTTACGACAACTCAGTAATCTGCTCGAACAGAGAGGGACCAACCAAAACTTGACTAACTCTTAGTTAAAAAGTTT